>PVKZ01004318.1:0-88152 GCA_004027375.1 Macroglossus sobrinus
CCAGCTTGTGCCCAAGTTAATCCAAAGAAGGGGAAGATAGAAGAACGTAGGCATAGGGAAAGAGGAACTTATCCGGGAGACCACTGGGAAGTCGATTTCACTGAGGTAACCATGACTGTGGGGGGCTAGAAATATTTACTTGTTTTTATAGACACCTTTTCAGGATGAGTAGAGGCTTTCTCCACCAGGAAAAAAAAAATGCCTTAGTAGTTACTAAACATTCACTAACAAAAACAAAAGAATTTGATTAAAAATGACAGAAGATCTAAGCAGATATTTTGCCAAAAATGAAGTACAAATGACCAACAGGCATATGAAAAAATGTTCAACATCACTAATTACTAGTTATCAAGGAACTGCATTTAAAACAACAACAAGATATTTGTTAAAATGGCTATTTCAAAAAGACCAAAAAAACTGTTGAAGGAAATGTAGAGAAAGGAAACCCTAGTATACTTTTGGTGGAAATGTAAATTGATGCAGCCATTATGGAAAACAATGTGTAGGCTCCTCAGAAAATTGAAAATAGAACTATCATGTATTCCAGTTATTATACTTCTGAGTATTTATCTGCAGAAAATAAAAACGCTAGTTTGAAAAGTTACATGTGCCCATCTATTCACTGCAGTATTATTTATAATAGCCAATATATGAAGACTCCTAAGTGTCTCTCAATAGATATGATCAAAAAGATATATGTATTCTTAGAATACTACTCAGTACTAAAAATAAGGTAATCTTACTATTATGACAATATTGATGGACCTGGACCTTATTAATCTAAGTGAAATAATTCAGACAAAGAGTAATAAAGTATGATTTTACTTATATGTAGGATCTAAAAAACGAGACATACAAATCAACAATATAAAACAGAACAAAACAAACTTAAAACTCATAGATATAAAATACAGATTGGTGGATATCAGAGGAGAAGAGGCTTGGTAAAAAGGGTTCCATTTTTATGGTGACAGATGGTAACCTGATTTATTTTACTGATCACTTTGTATTGTATACAAATATTGAATTATTATTATGTAATACAAGTGAAACTAATATAGTGTCATACATTATTTCATCTCAAAAATAAAAAATGAAGAAATTTAAAAAATAGAGTAATATTAGAGAAACTGCTAACTTTTTATTATTAATTTTCAAGATTATTCTGATGTAATATTTAAATAAGCAAGTAATTTCTTTGTTCTGTAAGATTTTTTATTACAGTTACTATTTTCCATGAATCATCTGATTTATTGCAAAAGCAAAAATTATAAAACAAAATATAAAATTTGTTAAAATCTGAATTTTTAGTGAATTTTATTTCCTCCCTTAAGCTAATAATATTTCAGCCATTATTATATACGTGTAGCAGCACCATTTCTGCTCTTCAGCTGTACATATTTTCTTTGTATATTTACCTAGCAAAAAAGTATTTTATATAATTTTTTTTATTGTTTTCATTGTCAAGATAACCAAAATTTATTGTAAATGTGTGCTTTTGGAAAGTGTTTGTGTTACTGTGTTCTGATTTTTTTAAAAGACTGTTTTTTAATCATGTCGGTTTTCAATATTATTAATTTATGTAATGATAAAAAATACAAACAAGATAAGCTTAATTGTTGCCTCTTCCATCATATCTCTAAATTAAATGTTAGATATTTTGTTTAATTTCTTCTCTATTTTTATGTACATAGTCATTGACTCTTTCCTAGGGAAAAATGCAAATTTATAATTTATAGGGAATTACCACTTACACATCATTGTTTCAATTAACATTTCCTTGATTTAAACACAATGTTAGTTAAATATGCTATTTGTTATTTAAAATCAAAAATTCAATTTGCGCTTTTACAATTATTCTTGAATAACTGTGTATCTTCCTCTCAAATAATTTTCCCTCCATATATCTTATGCTTCTTAAAGGCAAAAACGAAAAAAAAGTTATTTTCTAAAGGAAAGCTCTAGTAATTATTCTCTTTCTTGATTTATAAATTAGACCGGAGTTAATGATGTATAAACTTTCATATATCCTGTCTGATTTAGAATAGTTTCACAATATAAAAGAAAAACATAGAGTTAAAAATCTGATACATCTGTTCATTAATTATTCACCTTGTTTTAAACAAGGAATTTATTGTTAGTGTTTGATCTTGATTCAGAAAAAGCATGGGATATAACTGCATGTATGCTTATTCACATATTCATAGTTTTATTCTAAAAGCTATCATAAGCTCCCTTGCCAATATCTAAGATAAATAACAAATTATAAGATTTACATGTAAAATGTACATCACAGATCTCTATGAGACTTAACGTAGTATTCTGTCACTAGCATTAAGCAATCTGTCATTTTGCTCAATCCTCAAAATCTTTTATACCTGACAGTATGGTCAGAGAAGGCTAGAAACAGCTGCTTCCTACTTAAAAGGAATATAAATAAATATGTGCAAGACAGTCTAAATTGAATAATTCTTTGGGTTGATAACAATATGATTGCTAAAATAAAATGCAATAGCCAATTAAAGTTTGATGAAGTATTTCCTAAATAGCTATACCTACACATAAAGAATCTTCTATCTATGCCTATTTTAGGGGTGTATTCAAATATTTTTTTAATGTTAATAAACATAACCAGGTTATAAAAGCTTTTATATATGAATTTTAGTTTAACTAGAATTTGTAGTCTCAGAGCAAAAATGTCAAAAGGTGTTCTCTTTCTGTTATGTTTATTCAAAAAAAATTTTAAAGGAATTCTATGGCAAACATGCTGACTTGGGAAGACAGATAAAAGTTTAGAGAGAACAAGCTGACAAGATATTGTGGGACAGAATTCTAAGAGCTGCACAGTTAAATAAATGGGGAGATCTATAGAAGATTCTCTTTTAATAATTGAAAACTGATTAGTAAATGTATATGAGAAAACTATCTCAGATCTGAGAAACAGCCAACCAAAATGATAAAAGGAAACAGTGTCTGCCAACACAGAGTGTCAACAATAGTGCCTCTTCCCTCAGGTAAAAAGTGAAAACATAATTTGCAGGATATAGGGTGGGTGAAGTACTCGGGAAAGTTTTATTTCAGAGGAACGGTGTCAATCAGTACAAGACTGAGAAATACTCCAGACTTGTATAATAGGTTATAAAAATCAAAACCCAAGAAGATTATACAATTTTCAATAAGTTAACAAGTTATTAAATGTATATACACCTAAATTATATAAAGCAAACACAATATATCAAAAATAACTGAATTAAAAGTAGAAATACACAATTCAACAATTAGGTTTGGTATTTCGATACCTGTTTCTCAACAAGTGTTAGAAAAAGTAGACAAAAAATAAGTACATATATTGAAGACTAAGAACATATTTGAATTTGATGCAATTGTCTTTATAGAACTCTACACCAAAAAAGAACAGAATTAACAATCTTTAAAAATTTTTTTAATTAAAAATTATTTGGATGACATTAATTAACAAAATTCAATCAGTTTCAAGTGTACAATTCAACAATATGTTGTATATGTATTTCCCTGTGTGTTGACCACCCATAGTTAGATTTAATTATTTTTATCCCCACCTACCTCATCTCTTCCCCTTCCCTCTGGTAACCATTTAACCACTGCCTGTGTCTATGAGTCTCTGTTCACTTGTCATGTTTCCTTGTTGATTTCAGTTTTATATCTCACATATGAGTGATATCATGTGTTTTTCAATTTTTTTCTGTTTGACTTATTTTGCTTAGCATTATTATCTCAAGATCTATCCATTGTCACAAATGGCAGAATTTCAACTTTTCTTAAGGCTGAGTAATATTTCAGCCTTAAGAAAAGTACTACCTCTTTTTTATATAACCATCTATTGTAGGACACTTCAGTTACTTCCATGCCCAGGTCATCATGAGTAATGCTGCTATGAACATCGGGATCCATGTATCTTTGTGGATAAATGTTTTCAGGATTTGGGGGTAAATACCAAAAAAAGGGATTGCTGGATCATATGAAAATTCAATTCTTAGTTTTTTGAGGAAACTTCATAATATTTCCATAGTGGTTGTACTAATTCGAAGTCCCACCAGCAGTATATGAGGATTCCCTTTCCCCCACAACCTCTCCAACATTTGTTATTACTTCTGTCGAGATAGCCATTCTAACAAGTATGAGATGGTATTTCATTGTGATTTTAATTTGCATTTCTCTAATAACTAGTGAATGTGAGCATCTTTTCATGTGTCTGTTGGCCATTTGTATGTCTTCTTGTTCAGGCCCTCTGCCCATTTTTTGATTGGAGAGTTTGTTTTTTTTATTGTTATGGAGTTGAATGAGTTCTTTGTATATTTTGGATATTAAGCTCTTATCAGAGGTGTTCTTTGTAAATATATTTTCCCATTCAGATGTTTGTCTCTTTACCTTGTTGATGGTTTCTTTTGCTCTGCAAAGGCTTTTTAGTTTGATGTAGTCCCATTCATTTATTATTGCTTTTAATCTCTTGCTTTTGAGGTCAAATTCATAAAATCCTTTTTAAGTCCAATGGGTTTAGTTCCTATGTTTTTTCTATGCAATTTATTATTTCAGGTCTTATATTCAGACCCTTAATCCACTTTGAGTTATTTTTGTGTGTGTGTGGTGATAGACAACAGTCTAGTTTCATTCTTTTGTAAGTGGCTTTCCACTTTTCCCAGCACCATTTATTGAAGAGGATTTCCTTTCTCCACTGTATGTTTTTTTGGCTCTTTTGCCAAAAAATTATTTGCCCATGTAAGCATGGATTTACTTCTGGACTCTCGATTTTGTTCCACTGGTCTGTGTGTCTGTTTTTCTTCCAATATCGAGCTGTTCTGATTATTTTCACTTTGTAGTATGATTTAGTAGTCAGACTGAATGATGCCTCCGGCCTTGTTCTTTTTTTCTCAGGAGTGCTTTGGTTATTTGGGGTTTGTTGTGCTTCTGTACAAAACTGATTATTTTTTTTCTATTTCTTTAAAAAATGCTGATGGATTTTGATGGGGATTGCATTCAATCTGTATAACACTTCAGATAATAATGTCATTTTAACTATGTTGAATCTTCCAATACATGAACACAAAATATCTTTTCATTTCTTTGTGTCTTCTTCAATATTTTTCAATAGAGTCTTACAATTTTCATTTTATAGGTCCTCACATGTTTCATTAGGTTTATTCCTGGGTATTTTGTTGTTGTTGCAATTGCAAAAAAATGGGTTTTGTTATTTTTTTTTCTGAAAAACATATTTAGTGTATAACAATGCTATACATTTTTGAACATCAATTTTGTACCCTGAAAATTTACTATATTGTTTATTATTTCTAGTAGTGCTCTGTGGAATCTTTAGGGTTTTCTAAATAGAGAACCACGTCACCCACAAATAATGAGTTTGACTTTTTCATTTCCTATGTGAATGATTTGTGTTTTTTTCTCTTGCTTGATTGCACTTGCTAGGACTTCCAATGTTATATTAAATAAACTTTGTGATACCCTTGTCTTGTTTCTGACCTTTGAGGAAAGTTTGTTAGTTTTTCAGTTTATTCTTAGTGGCCTATCTGTTTATTAAGTATATTACCTGAGGGTTTGTCATATGGGGCCTTTATTACCTTGAGGTAATTTTCTTCTCTATTTATTTTATAAAGTGTTTTAATCATAAATGAGTGTTATATCTTGTCAAGGCTTTTTCTGCATCTATTGATATGATCATATGATTCTTATTTTTTATTTTGTTTGTATGATGTATCACATTAATTGATTTGCAGATGTCAAACCACCCCGTGCCCCTGGAATGAAGCCCACTTGATCATGGTTTATAATCTTTTTAATGTGTTGTGATATTTGATTGCTAGTATCTTATTTAGGATTTTTGCATTTGTGTCCATGAGACATATTGGTCTGTAGTTTTCTATTTTTGTATTGCGTTTACCAGATTTAGGTATAAGTGTAATGTTGGCTTCATAAAGTGGGTTAGAAAGTATTGCCTCGTCAATTTTTTGGAAGAATTTGAGAAGACTGGGAATTAAATTTTCTTAAATGTTTGGTATAATTCACTGATGAAGCCATCTGGTTCTGGACTTTTACTTTTTAGTAGGTTTTTGATGATTGTTTGAATTTCCATAATGCTGATTGGTCTATTTAGATTTTCCAGTTCATGATTCCATGTAGGAAGGTTTTATATTTCTAAGAACTTGTCCATTTATTCTGAGTTACTAAATTTAATATCATATAATTTTTCACAGTATTCTTATATTATCCTTTGTATCTGTGGTGTCTGTCATAATTTCTCCTCTTTCATTTCTGATTTTGCTTATTTGTCTTTTCTCTTTTTCTGTTTGGTGAGTCTAGCCAGAGGTTTGTCAGCTTTAGCAATCTTCCCAAAGAAACAGCTCTTTGTTGCATTTATTTTTTCTATTGTCTTTTTGTTTTCAATTTCATTTAATTCTCCTCTAATTTTGATTATTTCCTTTCTTCTGCTAACTTTGGGCTTCATTGTTCTTCTTTAGTTTTTTTTAAAGATGTAGTGTTAGGTTGTTTATTTAGGCTTATTTTTATATTTTGAGATAAACCTTCAACGTTATGAACTTTCCTTTTATTACCACTTTTGCTGTGTTCCAAAAGTTTTGATGTGATGTATTTTCATTCTCATTCATTTATATATATCTCTAGATCTCTCTTTTTATTTTTGTCTATGACCCAGTCATTCTTCAATAGCATGTTATTTAATCTCCATTTACTTATGGTTCTTCCCCCTTTATTTTTTTAACCTTTGATCCTCAGCTTTAAAGCATTATGATCAGAGAATGTGGTTGGTATGGTTTCAACCTTCTTATTTTTGTTGAAGCTATATGTGTCCCAGTATGTGGTCAATCCTTGAGAATGTTCCATGTGCACTAGAGAAGAATGTATAAGCATCTGTTTGGGTATAAAAGGCTCTTTAAATGTCAATTATATCCAATTGGTCTAATGTATCATTTAAGGATGTTATCTTCTTATTGATTTTCTGTTTGGATAATCTATCCATATTCAACAGTGGGGTATTTAGGCCCCCTACAATGATAGTGATTTGGTCTGTTTCTCCTTTTAGTTGTTAGTAATTGCTTTATAATTTTGCTTCATATATTTATGTTCCCTCATTGGGAATATAAATATTAATAAGTGTTATGTACTTTTGTTGAATTATTCCCTTTCTTATTTTGAAATCTCCGTCAGTATCTCTCTACATTTTTTTATCTGGAAGTCTAATTCATCAGATATCAATATACTACACCCATTTTCTCTGGATGCCATTTGCTTGGAATATTGTTTTCCACCCTTTCACTTTGATTCTATATTTGTTTTTGGAACTGAGATGTGTCTCCTGAAGGCAGAATTTGGTTGGGTTTTGTTTTTTGATCCAATCTTTAACTCTAAACTTCTTATTGATTAGTTCAATCCATTTATATTTAGGGTAATTATTAAAATGTGAGGTTTTCCTATAACCATTTTATCTTTTATTTTTTAGTAACTTGGTGTTCCATTGTTTCTTTGCTCTTGTGTTTTGGTCTGTTATTTTAATTTAGTGGAGTTTTGTGGATTTTCTTTCTGGCCCTTCTTGTCTTATGTGTGCATCTCAGTTCTGGATTTTTCTTGTGTGGTTATCATTAAGATTATGTTAAGGAAATTTATATATATACAGTAGTCCATTTTTTTTCGCATGAGCCCTACCTTCATTCACCCTTGCAAATTTGGATTTTTACTCCTTTCTCTTTTCTGTTTTTGTTGTCTCAAATTGTTCCTATGTATGCCAAACATTCATTTCTAACTTGTAGTAGCAATTATCTTCTTAATGTTTAAACTTATGATACCCCGTTCTTAATAAGGGTTGCACTATCCTGCAACAGAAGGTTTACTATTGGTTGTTTTACTCATAATTATGTATTTTTTGTCTTTAGTTGAGTGAGATGACCCCCATCAGTATTTTGTGTAATGCAGGACTTTTAGAGGAGAATTTCTTCAACTTTTGTATGTCTGTAAAAAACTTTATTTCTTCATCATATCTAAAGGATAACTTTGCTGATTGCACTATTCTTGGTTGGTAACTTATTTCATTTAATATTTTAAATATTTGTTTCCACTTCTTTCTTGCTTGTGAGGTTTTCACTGAGAAGTCTAAGGATAGCCTAATCAATTTTTCTTTATAGGTTATTCTCTTCTTTTCTTTGCTGCCTTGATAATTATTTCCTTGTCATAAATTATGAACAATTTTAATATAATGTGTCTTAGAGTAGGCCTTTTTTGGGTGTTCTATTTGCTTCTTAAATTCAAATATATTCATTTCTTAGATTTGGAAAATTCTTATCAATTATTTGTTAGAATATACTCTCTGTTCTCTTCTTCTTCTCTTCTCTTTCTGGTATACCAATTATTATTATGTTGCTTTTCCTAATGGTGTCAGATAGTTTCTTTATAGTTCTTTAATTCTTTTTTTTTTTCTAACTCTCAAATCTTTCTCTTCTCTATTCTGAGTCATTTCCAAATTTCTGTCTTTGACATCACTGATTCTTTCCTCCATCGGGTCAGCTTTATTTCGTAAGTTTTCTATCTCATTCTTTATTTCTTTTAATGTTTTCTTCATCTTCAGAAGTTCTATTTTTTTTTAAGAGTTTCAATGTCCTTGCTAAAAAAAAAAACTCATTTTGTTCTATTTTGATTTTAAGTTCTTGGAATTATGAATCAGCTTTATCTTGCATCTTGAGATTTTTCAGAAGGGCAATCCTAAATGCTTTTTTTAAAATCTGTCTAATATACTGAATATTTGATCCACAATCAGATTACCTTAGTCCTAGAGCCTGCCTGTGGTACTGACTGTGATTTATGTTTTTGTACGTTTTCACATTTGCCCTAGAGCTCTGTGGTGCTAAGTCAAGGAGGATATGGGAGGAGGTAAGAGTGTACTCTGGGTTGATGTGGGGGGAACTGTCGCATTTGTATCTTAGCCTTCCACTTGTCAATGACAGTTGCTAAGATACAGCTATTGCCCTTCTGCACTGTTTCTATTCCACTTTCTGTGTTGATCTCTGGGCTCTGCTATGTGGAACACTGATCCCTCTGGAAGTGCTGTTCAGGAAACTGGATACAACTTCTCCCCTCTTCCTTTTTCTACAAAGAGCTCCAGCTGTGTATGAAAGTTTTTTTTTTTTTTTGATCCTCCCAATTTACACCTCCAAACTCACATGGTTTCAACCTTTTGAATCTCTGATACTCAGATCTGTCAGATGTGCTTGTGTGCAAGTTGGGTGTTATTTGTTGACTTTTAGATGTTCAGTTTATTATTATTTCAAGGGAAAAGATCCAAGGAGATCCCTTACTTTGACATGCTTCTGATATCACTCCAACAATCTTCTCAAATGCATACAAATATTAAACAGTATAGAGTATATTCTTGGTCACATTTCAATAAATTTAAGATTTAATCATGTAAATTATGTCCTCTGTCAAGAGAAGAATTAAATTAGAAACCAACAAAGGATCCCTGGAAAATCTGCAAATATTTAGAAACTACTATCTCAATTTTAATAATCTATGGGGTAAAGAAGATATTAAAAGTTACAGTAGAAAGTATTTTGAACTCAGTGAAAATAAAAACAAATATTTTAGGATTCAATAGATATCATTAAAGCAGTATTTAGATGAAATTTACAACATTAATACTAATATTAAAGAAGAAATATCTAGAATGAATGAACACAGTTCTTTCCTTGGAAAACTCATCAAAAAGAGCAAATTGAACTCAAGAAAAATAGAAGAAAAAATAATATAGAACAAAGCAGAGAATTTATATATATATATATATATATATATATATATATATATATATATATATCAAATACAAACCAAAATAGATAAAAATCAAGGCAATCAAGAACTGGTTCTTTGTGAATATCAATAAAATCCATAGACTTTAAGCCAGAGTGAGCAGAAATAAAAATAGAAAACACAAATTACCAGTCTCAAGGGTGAGAGATGACATCACCACAGATTCTATACATATTAAAGACAGAATAAGAACATAATATGAACTATTTGCCTATAAGTTGGATAACTTAGATAAAAAGTACAAAATCATTGAAAGAAAATCTATCACAGATAACTTAATAAGGTATAAATAATCTGAATAGCCTAATATATCTTAAATAAATTGTAGTGAAACAACAAAATTCAGGTCTAGGTGACTTTTTGGTGAATTATTCTCAGCCTTTAAGGAAGATGTAATACCTGTTCTATGAAAACATTTCCAGACGATAGTAGAGAATGGAATACATTTCAACTTATTCTTTGAGGCCAGTATTACCTTAATATCAAAATAACAGCAATAAATTACAAAAAAGAAAACTTCAGAACAATATTTCTCATTAACATAAATACAAAAAACACTAAACAAGTCTTTAGCAATATGAATCTGGTAGTTATATAAAATAAATAATATATCACAAGTGATGTTTACCTTAGAAAACCTAGGATGTTTTAATAATCAGTCAATATAAGATACCACATTAATTAAAATAAGAAAATAACTATGATCAGTGTAGAAAAATCTTTTTACAAAATTAAACATTATTTCACAATAAAAATTCTCAAACAAATAGAAGTAAATAAAAACTTTATCAACTTTCTCAAGTGTATTTTCAAAAAAAATTTCAGATTACATTATTCATAATAGTAAAAGAATAAATATTTAATCCTTAATATTAGGAAAAACGAGAAAGTCTTCTCTCAGTATGTCTATTGAAACAATATATTAAAAGTTCCAAACAGTGTAATCCAGCTAAATAAATAAATAAATAAATAAATAAATAAATAAATAAATTTAAAAATTAAAAAATACAAAAAGAACAAAGAAAACAATAAATGTTATCTACATAAAAAATAAAACAGTCTTTCTTTTCAGATGACTTGCTTATCTATGTAAAAAATTTACTAAAACATCTATTAAAAAGTTAAATTAATAATTTTCACAAGATTTTAATAAAATGTCTAATTTCCAACCTTTTAAAAAATTTTTAGTAATCAAGATAGAGCGATCTTATGACAAAATTAGAGAAAACAGAAGAAAAAGTAATATAAAATGTAAGAATAGACATGTATATGTGTACAACTGTAACTTAACAATGATATAAAGAAAAGTCATTGAAGAAAGAGTATTCTTTTTAACAAATTGTGCATAAAAAATTTAGATTTCTATATGTGATCCATATCTAAGACCATATGTGAAAATTAATTTAAATTACTTCATAGGCCAAATGTAACATCTAAAACTACAAAACTTCTAGAATAAAACATAGAGGAATGTATTTGTGACCTTCAGTTAAATCAAATATATTAGACAGGACACTAAAGCATGACCTATATAAGAACAAATAGATAAAATTGGACTTTACCAAAAAAAAAATACTTTTCCTCAAAAAGCCCTGTTAAGAGAAAGAAAACACAGTGCACAGGCTATGAGGAAACATTTGCAAATCTCGCAACTGATAAAAGACTGTATCTGGAATATATAAAGAGCCATCAATTCACAATAATAAAAAATGTACAACCAAAAATTCATGCTTAAAAAATCTTTATTCTAACATCAAGTATTTACTCAAGAGAAAATCCACTGAGTAAAAAAATAGTCAATTTTAAAGGGTAAATTAATGCATAATTTAATTTATATTACATCATTAAAATAAACTTTAAATATAAAGAACAAATAAATTATTGTCAGTGTTTAGGAATAAATCAGGAAGAAGTTTATCTCATGGAGTAACACAAAAGAGATCTTTGAGTCAGTTGAAATGTTCTGTATCTTGGCTATCATCATAAATTTGCAAAACTCCACACCATAAAAGTGCATAGGATTAAATACACACACATATCTGCATATACACATGCACAAATAGAAATAAAACATAAAAGCTGAAGATCATTAGATTGCATTAAAGTTAATATACTGGTTGAATTACAGTACAAGTTTCATTAAGATGTTATCAGAGGCAACTAAATAAAGGGTACCTAGAATCTCTGTATTATTTCTTACAACTGCATAGAGACTAATCTCAGAATAAAAGTTTTAGTTATAATATCATGCAATTATAGATTTTAAATATGTACAATTTTTTTTTGTAAATCAATTATGCTTTAATAGAGCTGGGACTATTGGTATGCATTTGAAAAAATCACCTGATCTGAATCTCATACCACGAATAAGTTATCTCAAATTAGACCTTAGGAAAAAATCTTGATGTTGCAACTAAGGTAAAAGTAGAAAAATATTTTTGTTACTTTTTTTAGTAGATAAGACACAATATCCCTGAACAATTATATATATGTGTGTGTGTGTGTGTGTGTGTGTGTGTGTGTGTGTGTTTACACACACATATATATGTTTATACATATATTTAGATATAGGTACATTAGACTTTATTAAACTTAAATTTTCTGTTTTCCAAATGACATTAATAAAAATAAAACACAAACTAAAAATTGGGAGAAAATATTCACAATGCATATATCTGACAATCTGTATTCAAAATATAAATATGCAATAATATTTAGAAAACAAATTAAATTTAAAAATAGTTAAAGCTATTCTAATTAAAGTGTGCAAAGATATGAAGAAAAACTTCATTGAAGATATTTGAAATCAGCCAAAATACACATGAAAAATGATCACCTTCCTTAGAGATCAGAAAAATGCGAAGTAAAACAAATTTAACACAATTTGTCATTTTTACTAGTGTAGCTAACATAAAAAAAAAAAAGCTTAAGATAATAAAAACTTTTATTGAGAACTTCGAACAACCACCATATCAAAATCATTGAGGGGAATGTAAAAGAGCACATCTACTGTGAAAAACAATTTAGCAGGTTTTTCTTTATAATTATATTCTTACACTTATCTTAAGAACTAGCAATTCTGCTTCTTGTATATATCTAAAAATTTAATGAAAGCATGTGTTCTCAAAAATATTTGTACAGTTTGTTTACAGTATTTTGCTTAAAATCACTCAAAACTAAAAAATACCTAAACTTTGCTAAATATGTATTATAGAAAGAATTTTGTCCCTAAAAATTTATATGTTGAAGCTCTAACCTCCAATGTATCTGTATTTGGAAATACGGTCAATAAGGTGATAATTGTGGTTAAATGAAGTCATAAGGTAGAGGCCCTCATCTGATGTGATTACTATCCTTACAAGAAGAGACATCAGAAATCTCTCTCTGTTTGCTATGTGGGCATACAATGGGAAGGCAACTGTCTGCAAGTCAGGAAGAGAGTATCACCAGGAACTTAGCATGCTTGCACTCCAAACTTAGACTATCAGCACCTAGAACTCTGCAAAAATAAATTTTGGCTGCTTAAGCCACCCAATCTGTGGTATTTTGTTATAGCATCCCAAGTGGACTAATACAATATGCAAAATAATAAATAATCTGAAATAAATAAATACAAACAATTAAAATGTATTTAAAATATGACTCTATTGCTAATGGAAGCATCAACATAGAAAATGTCAATGGCATTATATTAACATACAGCAAAAATAAATGAGGGTATTCAACTTAATTTCACTTATGTAAAGTTTTAGAAAAGACAATATTAATTTACAGAGACAGAAACAAGATTAGTGATTGACAGGAATAAGAGTGAGCAATTAACAATAAAAAGGACATTTCTGAAATGATAAAATCATTTTTATAATTGGAGGATTAGTTACATGGGTAATCTTTTTGGCAACTATGAATTTTTTTAAAGCCACAAAATTTCATAGATCAAAAAGAGAGAATCCTAAATTTTATAGCTTGAAGAGCTTTACACATAATCAGCCAACCTCATTTTAATATAGCAAAAACAATAAATTTCCATTATATTCATAGGCAATATTGTTTTTTAAATTTATTTTTATTTGGTATTAATTTGTCTTTGATAAGACAGCAAATTTTAAATATATATATGTGTGTATATATATATGTATTATTGTATGTACAACATAAATCAAATAGTAAAATTTCTAGTTAATAGAAAGTCTAAAAATAAAAAGATAATTTTATTAACTGTTGGCATCCTACCACTATTATTCAGAGTATTCTTGATCTTTTGCATTCTACATAGGCTTGAAAAGGTCATGCTACTTCTTAGCGACTCAATTCCTTTACTTACTTTTTAAATTGTTCTCATTTGTAAAACGAGAAAAAAAGCAATACCTACTTTATAGGTTGATTTTGAAATAAAATGAGATAAAACATTTAAATCATGTCAATAGATACCTGACATAAAAACACTTAATAAATAATAATAAAATATATTTTATGTATTTTGAGGGTCTGTGCCAATTATAACTCTATAATTCTCTCAATCACATGAATAATATTCAATAATAAAGCATCCTTCCATTCAAGTAAAAAACTAACAGGTTTATTTAGTTATGGAAACAGTATTTTTTTTTGGTTAAAAAAAGTTAAAATTCTGGCTATATTTGACAATTTAATTCCTCTTAGTCTGCTTTCTCACATAAAAATTCAGCCCACTGAAGCCAAAATTCTAGAACGATTTAATTATTAAATAAGAAAATATGTCAAAATGCCTAAAATATCAGTCAACCCACAAACAGTAAGTTTCTTCTTTTTATAATTCAATCTTATTATTACTTTCAAGTGTACAGTACATTGGTTAGATATTTATATAGTTTATAAAACAATCCTCTTAGTTGCTCTCTCTCTCCTCTGGTTCTCCACCTAGCCATTACATTTATGCTTACTGCATTCTCTATGTCGTGATCCCCATTCCTGTGACCATCTATCAACTACTAATTTGTACTTTTCAACCTGTCATCCCTTTTATCTAACTCCCAACCCTGCTCCCTTCTGGCCATCACCAGATGTTCCTTCTTATTCCTTTGTTTTTTTCCAACCACAAACAAAAGAAAGATACTGCTTAAGTAGTAAACATAGCAGTGACAATACAACTTAAAAAAGGTGTTGCTGTAAAATACATAGTGAAGTTATTGCCAGAATAAATCTTCTAAATTGTATCTTAAAGACCAAAAAAGTCCCAGTCTCATTCTGCCTCCCCTTCCTCAGTAAATTTTGTACAGATTTTAAGGGCTTAATCTATACCTGTAATAGTCTAACAAAAATGTGCTCAGAACAGCAAAGATGAAAATATTATTAAAAATAGGAAAATTTGAGAAGAAATTATATAAATGTTAATTTTAGTATAACTTAAAACATTCATTTTAAAATATTAGTGTTTACTTAGATGTAAACATAGCTGATATTTACTGAGTGTTGACAACACTGAAAAGTAAGCATTTACAGATAAAGATATTAAACTCCAGAAAAGCTTAGCAAATTGCTTCAAATCACACACTTGGTATTTACAAAACTAGGATTAGAATTTCAATTTCCTGACATCAAAAATAGTGATATATAACACAGCCAGTAAAATGTAGATACATAAACAATTATTATAACACCATTGTTAAATAGGTAAATATGTAGATCAATAAAATACATATACACACACACACTTAAATATAGCACTTCACTTACTAAAAGAATAGCTGACTGAAGCTTATTTTACTGATTTAGTCAATATTGATAAGAGCCTTTATTCTGTATAATTACTGCTGAGAACTAAAGTAAACTGTTTTGTTTGATTGTTAGACATTTCTGAAAGACTTTACAATTAGGCACTAGCTGAACTGTTTCAAAGAAAGAGAACTTTTTTCATTGTATATGAAGTTTGTAAATAAATTCTTTAAACACCTGTAGAGATTATATATTTGTTCGCTCACTTAAAAACTAGCTCCCACTAGGTAGAATGTTGACTGACAAATTTTCATTTGAATGAGAAATCAGCCATAAAGACAAAGCCATTTTTATTTATTGCAAGCAGTAGTGATGGAATAGCAGGGAAACTTGTAATTTAAATTTCAAAGTTGTACTTTCATACACTCCATATTTCCCAATCTTGATCCTGCTGGTATGCCTGTACTACAGAAGAGAGAAGACCTATTTTAACTTGTTGAGAATGAGCTATAGTGCAGCAAATGTAGAATCATGCTCAAGTGGTCTGTGACAGACCTGGTAAAAGAAGGTTGGTAATAAGGAGTGATGATGGTATTTATGAGAAATAGTGATAGATTTAAGCTAAAGGTGCATGGCTATGCTTACAACCTTATGTGAATAGTAATGATGCAAAGGTCAAAAAGAGGAGGACTTCTAGTCAAGATGGTAGAGCATGTAAACATTGTGCTTGCCTCCTCCTACATCAAATTACAACAAAATTATAAAACAGTCACCCTTGAGAACCACTTGAAGACTTAACTGAACAGAACATCTATAACTAAGGACATAAAGAAGAAACTGCATTGAAACTAGTCAGAGGGATAGAAATGAAAAACGGGCTCCCACACCTGGTGGTTAAATATTGGGAAGTGTATCTCAGCTGTGGAGGTCCTCACTGACATGTAAAGGGTCCTAGCCCCACACCAGTATCACCAACCTAGAGTACCAGTGCCAGGAAGAGGAGCTCTCATAACAGGTGGCTATGGAAATCAGTGAGGATTCCCTCCAGGTGAGATAGAGGGTTGCTATAGACCCAGGTATTTTCTTAAAGGGCCCAAGCACAGACTCACTCAAAAACACTTGCTTTAAGCACCAGAGAAGGAACAGTAGCTCAAAAAGTTCCAGGTACACATGAAAGGAAACTGAATTGTCTCGCTTCAAGACTAGGGCTAGAGAGGCAGCTCTCCGGGACTATGAGGTAGTGCCATTGTACCTTTGTTGAGCCCTCCTTTCATAAAGCCTACAGGTGCATGCAGGCACCAAATGTGACTCTCCATTAACCTGGCTAACACAGCTCTTGTTCCACCCTGGTAATTCTCTAAGATGCCCTTCCACCCAATTTATAAATTCTTCTGGAACCTCTTTTAGAGGCTAATCTACACAAGCAGACAGCCTGGGCCCAAGCTGTGAACTTTTCTAAAAACTCTCAAGGATCCAGAAATGGCAAACAGGCAGTGACTGGCCTTAATGTGCCCTGTACAACTTTTTAAGCAGCCCCAAGCCTTGGCAGTACTGGCAGCCAAGCTCAGTTTACAACATAACCACTCCCAGTTTCCTCAAAGATCAGCACAGGTAGCCACCAATCACAAATCAATTCCTAGCTTCTACTAAGTGGCCCTGGGCTGAATACAGGCAGCGACTGATTTTGACCTGAATTGGAGAACCTCTTGAGGTCCCAGAACCTACATACCTGGTGGCTAGCTTTAGGACAACACTCAATCAGCACCACAAATGACAGGCATCAAGGCCCAACTAAAGGTAAACTCTAAAGGTAACAGAGCCTTACTAAAGTAAATCTTATCCTATGGAGTCAGCCTCCACAAACCAGCTTTTCCACAATTATTATGGCCAGTCCTCGCAGCCAGTCAGTCTGAGGGTCAATCTCACCACTGACATGCTAACAGCAACCAAGTCTCAACTACAACAGGAGAGCACACACAACCCTCACAAGAAATACTTCTGGAACACCTGGCCCAAGTGTGCTACTGGGCCACACACAACACCTACTACATATGGCCACTCTGACAGGATGAAAAACATAGCAGATCTGCTTAATACATAGAAACAAACACAGGAAAGCAGCCAAAATGAAGAGACAAAGAAACCTGTACCAAATGAAAGAACAGTATAAAATTTCAAGAAAGAAAAAAACTAAACAAAATAGAGGTAAACAATCTACCAGATGAAGGTTATAAGGCTGCTCAATGAACTTATGGGAAGAATAAATGATCTCAGTGAGAACTTCAACAGAGAGATAGGAAACATAAAGAATACAGCACAAAAAAATCATTCAGAAATGAAGAATACAGTGACTAAAATAGAGTATATTAGATGGAATCAGAACAAATTAGATAAAGCAGAAGAACAAATCAGAAACTTGAAAGACGAGATAGCTGAAAACACCCAATTAAAACAGCAAAGAAATTAAATTACGTTAAATTATAAATCAGGGTAGTTTAAGGGACTTCTGGGACAACATCAAACATAACAACATTCATATTATAATGGTACCAGAAGAAGGGAGAGAGAAGGGAATTCAAAACCTATTTAAAGAAATAATGATGAAAAATTTCTTTAACTTGGTGAAGGAAATAGACATTAAAGTCCAGGATGTGGAAATGCATCATAATTAAAACATCAAAGATTAAAGACAAACAGAGAATCTTAAAAGCAGCAAGAGAAAAGTAATTAGTATGTGCAAGGATGGTCCCATAAGAACATCAGCTGCTTTCTAAGCAGAAACATTGCAGGCCAGAATAGACTGGCATAAAACATTTAAAGTGATGAAAAGCAAGAACCTCCAACCCAGCCTACTCTACCACACAAGGCTGTTATTTAGAATCAAAGGAAAAATAAAGAGCTTCTCAGAAAAACTTTTTTAAGAAGAAAAATTTTTTTATATGAATAAGAAAAAAATCAAAAGGAAAAAATTCTCACTGACAAAGGCAAACACATCATAAAAGCAGTGGATTAACTAACTTTAGAGCTAGTACAAAGGTTAAAAGGAAAAAAACTAAGGAGATCACATGTAATTAAAACAGTAAATTAATGTAGAAACACAAATACACATGCAAAAGAAGTTAAAAAATAACTATAAAAACAAACATGGAGAGGGTGGGTAAAAATGGTAGTGAGTTTAAAATGTGTTCAAACTTAAGCACCAATAAGTTAAAATAGACTGCTAAAAACATAGCTTAGTATATATAGATAATAACCACAAACCAAAAATCTACAAATGTACAAGAAATAAAAAGAAGGAACACTGCAGAAAGTCATCAGTATACAAGAGAAGAGATCAAGAAAATAAAAAAGGAACAGAGAACTGCAACAATCAGAAAACATTTAATGAAATGCTAACACCTATCTATTATTACTTTAAATGTAAATGAATTAAATATTTCAATCAAATCACAAATGAATAAAGATGAAGCGATCCATATATGCAATGGTATATTAGTCGACCATAAAAAAGGATAAAATCTCACCACTTGCAATAACATGGATGGATTTAGAGGGTACCATGCCAAGTGAAATAAGTCACACAGAGAAAGACAAATACTATATAACTTCACTTATATGTGGAATCCAAAAATCAAAGTAAATAAACAAACAAAACAAAAATAAACTAATAGATACAGTGAACAAACTGATGATTGCCAGATGACAGGGTGGTTGAGGATGGGTGAAAAATGTAAAGGGATTAAGAAGTACAAATTGGCAGTTACAAAATATTTATGAAGATGTAAAGTACAACATAAGGAATATAGTCAATAATATTGTAATAACTATATATATTGTCAGGAGGGTGCAAAGCATCACTTTATAAGTTATATAAGTGTCTAATCACTGTACTGTATACCTGAAACTAATATAATATTGAATGTCAACTGTAATAGAAAAAAATGTTTTAAAAGATCAAAGAAAACGTATTAGATTTTTCTTTTTTGTAACTGACACCTAAGTGAATTGTGTTCCCTTTAACTGAGATGAAAAAGACTAATTATGGGAGGAAATAAAACATTTTGTTTTAGTTTTCTAAAGTTAGATTTGCCCTTATTTGACTATCTGTGTGGTGCCTTCTCATTACTCAAATTCCTTGCTTTCGTAAACACCCTAACAGTTAGTCAGGTACCTTACTCCTTGATAGCTCATATTGTTCCAAGAGGTTATTAACAGGTTCTCAGGTACTTATTGCATCTATCACCCAGAAATCAGTGCAAAGGGAGTAGGCAAAACCCTCAATTCCAATTTGTTTTTCTCCCTGAATACATCTATTTGCATACTTTAAAAGACAATACCTGAGGGTTGAGATTATTAGCGTGCATTTAGGAGTTTACTGCAATCTTCCTCAGAGACCAGGGTAGACAGTGAATGTTCCCACTACCCTTTTCCTCTTGCTGGCCCCAAGTCACCAGTATGTTCGTGGAAGGAGCTTGGAAACATCTGCACCTCAGCTTTTGTGGCTGTCACCCAAAAGTTAGATCCCCAGGTCATCTAGTTCTGATAGCCAATATGTCTTCCACAAAAGAGTCTGACAAGCCTGTAGCAAACAAAACATCCCCATAGAATTAGTATAGAGGAAACAGGCAGAACTGCCCATTTCCTAATCTTTCTCTAAAAGGAGTGTATAGTCATGTGCTACCTAATGACATTTTAGTCAACAACAAACCATATATATAATGGCATTAGCATAAGATAATAATGGAGCTGAAAAATTCCTATCATCTTCTGACATTATATTCAATATGGATGAAAGCTCCCTATTCTGGAAATGGGTACCTGAAAGGACATTCATCTATAAGGACACCAAGTCAATATTGACAAGTATTTTTTTCTATAGTCAGCTTATCTAGAATTTCTAAAAAATTTTCAGCTGCCTTCATATCAGCACTTTCAGACTCACCACTCAATTTCACATTATGTAGTGAATAACAATTCTTAAATTATCTAAATCACCCATAGCTAGAAGCAAATTCAACATCACAGTCAGCCCTAGCCTTTTCATTCAAAACTGGAAACAAATAGTTATGGCCACACATGCTGTACAGGTCTGTGGCTTAGGAGCAATAGTCATACATGTGTAGTACATTATACCATCTAAGTTTGTATAAGTGTACTCTATGATGTTCATAGAATGACAAAATTGCCTAAGAGACATTTCTCAGAATGTATTCCATCATTTTAGAAACACATAAAGATATTTTCATACTTCAAAAGCTGCTACCTGAGGATCAAGCTTATAATTTAGTATGCATCTAAGAATTTCCTGAGATACTCCCCAGAAACCAGAAAAACCTGTAGGTCTACACTACCCTCATCCTCTGGCCCTCTCAAAGTCATCAGTATCTCCTTGGAAAGAGATTGTACATATATTTGGTGCTCCAGCTTTTGCAGCCAATGCATAAGTGATGGGCCGCTGGACAGACAGTTTCTGATAGACAATAGGACTTGCATTTAGGAGGCCAATAAGTCTGTAGCAAACACATTATGAACAGAATCAGAATCACCTCCTCCTCCTTTCCCAACACAGGGTAAGCACAGAGGAAGCAGGCATAATTCTGTCTCCAAATTTCCACTAGGAAGGAACCTGATTAATACTTTCCCAGCTGCTTTCTGAGGATTTGGCATACATCTAGGTGATGACAGTGTTCCTCTCTTTGGGACACTAATGAATCCTGACAAACTTCAAATACTGGGAGTGCTAAAAATAAAATTTTTAAAAAGCATGCTTTGACAGTCAAAAAAATTGAAACACGACCAAGAGCATGGACTGGATAAAGTTTATCTCCCACACAAGATAACACTATCAAGACTGAAAGAAGTGACTTTTATTATCCAATGCACAGAATCTAACACAGAGAGTCAAGGAAAATGGAGAAACAAAGAAATATGTTTCAAACAAAAGAAGAAGATAAAACTACAGAAACTGATCTTAATAGAACATATATAAATCATTTATTTAATAGAAAGTTAAAAATAATGGCTGTAGAGATATTCACTAGAATCTGGAGAGATATCCGACAGAGTAAAATTTTTAACAAAGAGGTGAAATATATATAATACCTTACAAATATCACAGAGTTAAAAAAAAATACAAAAACTGAACTAAAAAATTAATAGAATGTTCAACATCACACTTGATTAAGCAAAAAGAAAAAGGATCAGCACACTGAAGACAGGGCAGTGGAATTCAATCAATCACAGGAACAAAAAAAAAAAGTAAAAAGAATTAAGATAGTTTAAGAGACTTGTAAATACCACCTACCAAATATGTGTTATAGGGATCCCAGAAAAAGAAGGTAGTTAGAATGGGGTAGACACAGTATTCAAAGAAATAACAGCTGAATAACTTCCCTAAAAAAATAACTTTCCTAAGAAAATACCTTGTTACTTACAAGGAAATCCCCTCCATAAGACTATCAGCAGATTTTTCAATAGAGAATAGCAATATATATTCAAAATTCTGAATGAAAAAAAAAATTCAACTAAGAATATTCACCTTGGCAGAGTTGTCTTGCAGATCTGAGGATATTTTTCCTGACAAACAAAAGCTGAAAGAGTTCATCATCACAAAACCAGCCTTACAAGAAATATAAAAGGAGTTCTTTAAGCATAAACAAAATAATACAAGTTAGTAATAAAAAAAAACATATGAAAGTATAACACTCACTAATAAAGGTAAATATATAGTTAAATTCAGAAAATTCTAATATTGTAATGGTGATGAGTAAATCACTCCTAACTCTAGTATAAATTTTAAAAGACAAAAGTATTAGAAGTAACTATAACAATAATAATTTGATAATGGATAAACAATATAAATATATATAAAATGTGAAATCAAAAACAACATGTGGGTAGAGGGTAAAAATGTATAGCTTTAGTATATATTTGAAGTTAAGTTGTTATTAACTTAAAATAGACTGTTATAAATATAAGATGTTCTATATTTGCTTTATAAATCTCACAAAGCAAACATATACAATAGATAAACAAAATGTGAGTAAGGAGTAAAAGCATAATACAGAAAATCATTAAATCACAAAACAAAGAGATCAAGAAAAGTACTAAAGAATAAAACAACCAAAAAAATTAACAAAACGACCATAGTAAATCCAGACCTAATAAACTATATTCTCTAATTAAAACACATAGAATGGCTGAACAGATAAAAAACTGAGACTCATCTATGCCATCTAGATGAGACTCACTTTGTTTCTAAGACCAAACAGACTGAAACTGAAAGAAGGCAGAGTATCTATACTTTTATTAGGTAAAATAAGCTTTAAGCCAAAGACTGAAATGACAAAAACATTATTTATATAATAATGAAAAATCCATCAAGAGAATATAACAGCAAATATTTATGCATCCAACATAGGAGCACCTAAATATATAAAACAAATATTAATAGATCTAAATAGAGAAATAGACTGCAATTCACAATAGTATGAAACTTCAATATCTCACTTTCAACAATGTATAGATCACCTAGTTGTAAAATCAACAAGGAAGTAGTGAACCTAAACTATACTTTTAAACTAATAGACATTTACTAAATATTCCAGCAGCAGAACATATATTATTCTCAGGAATGTATCGAACATTCACCAGGATGTCATGTTAGGGCACACACACAAAAAAAAGTCTAAAAATTTAAGACAATTGCAATTATATTAAACACTTTTTAAACTACACTGGTATAAAAACAAAATCAATTCAAAAAGAAAACTTGAAAATTTATAAATTTGTGAGATTGAAAAACATGCTTATGAAAAACTAATAGGTCAAAGAATTCAAAAGAATAAAAAATAGATTAAGAGAAATGAACTTAGAAATAAAAAAATACCAAATTTATGAGATGTAGCAAAATGAGTCATAATAAAAAAATTTACAGTGATAAATGCCTGTATTAACAAAAAAAATCTCAAATACACAACCTAACTTATACCTCAAGGAACCAGAAAAGAACTAAGCCTAAGATTAGTAGAATAAAGAATATAACAAAGATCAGAGTATAAATAAATTAAATAAAGACCAGAAAATCAATAAAAAGAGCTCAATAAAACTAAGAGCTCTTTTTAAAGATAAACAAAATAAACAAATCTTTAAGTAGACTAATCAAGAAGAAGAAAAAAAACTCAAGTAAATAATATCAGAAATAAAGAGGAGACACAGAAACTGATATTACACAAATAAGGTAATAAGAGATTACTATCAACAATTATGTGCCAAGGAAAATAACAGCTTAAAAGAAATAAGATACTAAAAACATAAAACCACTAAGATTGAATAATCATGAAATAGAAAATCTGTACAGACCAATTACTAGTAAGATATTGAATCAATTATCAAAAACCTCTCAACAAACAAAAATTCCAGACTAGATGGCTTCGACTTGAGAATTCCACCAATCATTTAAAAAATAATTAATACCAGTCCTTCTCAGTCTTTTCCAACAAAAAGTATAAGTTGAGAAAACTTTCAAAACATTTTTTGAGGTCAAATACAAATTTCTAAATACATAGGAATAAGTTTTACCAAGAAGATAAATATCTCTATACTGAGAAGTATAAAATATTGATAAAAAAAATTGAAGAAAACAAAAATAAATTAAAAAAATTTCCATGCTCATGGATTGGAAGAATCAGTATTGTGGGAATGCCCATATTACCTCAAGTGATCTCCAGATTCAGTAAAGTCCACGTCAAAATTTCAATGGCATTTTTCACCAAAATATAAAAAAAAAATTAAAATTTATAAGGAACCTCAAAAAAACACATATAGCCAAAACAATATTGGCAAAGAAGAATAAACCTAGTGGATTCATGATAATTGATTTTAAACTATATTATAAAGCTATAGTAATCAAAACACTATGGTATTAGCATAAAAAAACAAGCACAGAGATTAATGTGGTCAATTAATTTATGACAAAAAGTCCAAGAATATACAATGGCGAAATAACAGTCTCTTCAAAAAATTGTGTTGAGAAAACTAGATAGCTACACGTAAATGAATGAAATTGGATCCCTTTCTTACATCTTAAATCAACTCAAAATGGATTAAACACTTGAGTGTAACACCTAAAACCATAGAAGTCCTAGAAGAAAAGTAGGGAAAAATCTCCTAGACATTGGTCTTGACAAAGATTTTTGGTTTTTGTTTTTATTTGAGACTAAAAGCAAAGGCAACACAAGCAAAAATAAACAAATGTTAGTACATCAGACTAAAAAGCTTCAACACAGCAAAAAAAAAAATCAACAAAATAAAAAGGCAAATCACATATATAATGAATTAATATTCAGAATACATTGAAAAAAACTCACAAATTCAATAGCAAAAATTAAACAATATGATCAAAAATAGGCAGATAAACTGAATAAACATTTTTCTAAGAAAATATACAGATGGCCAGCAGGTATATATAAATAATCATTATGTAAAGTCAAATCAAAATTATAATGAGATATCATCCCACACATATTAGAATGGCTATTATCAAATGATAAGAAATAAGTGTTGGCAAGAATGTAGAGAAAAGGTAATCCTTGACCACTGTTGGTAGAAATGTAAATTGGACAGCCATTGTGGAAAACAATATAGACATTACCCTTAAAATTAAAAATAAGACGGCTATATGATAAATATATCCCATTTCTGGATACCTATCTAAAAGAAATTAAAACAGGATCTTGAAGAGATATCTGTACTCCCACGTTCATTGCAGAATTACTCATAATAGTCAATATATATGTATGTATGTATGTAGAGAGAGAGAGAGAGAGAGAGAGAGAGAGAGAGAGAGAGAGTGAGAGAGAGTGTCTATCTAAATGTAATTCAATGGAAAAAAGGCTAGAATGGAGCTTACCAGTTGCTCAGGTATGGGAGAAATTGGGAGATGTTGGTCAAAGAGTAAAAACTTTCTGAGGTTCTTACGTACAGAGTGGTGATTGTAGTTAATAACACATTATTATATACTTAAAAGTTACTAAAAGAGTAAATCTTAAATGTTCTCTCATAAAAGAAATTGTAATTATGTAACACGATGGAGATATTAGCTTAAGACTATGGTGGCAATCATTTTCTACTATGTGTATATCAACTGAACAGGTTATACATCTCAAGCCTACACAATATTATATGTCACTTATCTTTCAGTAAAGCTGTACTAAAGTAATCAATTACAAAGGAGAAGATAAATTCCTATTTACTTACAAAAATAAAATTATTAATTAATTGTTAATTTTAAAAATGTTCATTTCACTGCTATTAGAGAAAAGCAAATTAGAATGAGCTATTTTTTTAAAGGAATAAAGTTATTACAAGAGCTATGAAGAAAAAGTAAAAATTTTTATAGATTTTCCATGTGCTTATTCAGTCAACATCTTTCCTATAGAATATGATAACTGTGAAAGCAGGTGTCATATCTATTTTATTTATTGCTATTTTTAGAGTTTTGAAAATATTAGGCTTTATTTAATAATAATAACTAAAAATAATAATTGCATAATGTCTCTACTAAATTAATATATATTAGTCAGTGTCCTCTAGGCTTCACTGAAATGATATGAAGATTCTCATTCATTTAAAATTTCTTTATAAGCATATTCTATTTTTAAATTGAGATATAACTGATATATAACATTATGTATTATGATTGCATCTAAATGTACATACTTTTTTCCTTGTAACTATTTCCTAAACAATATAACAACTACTTATTTAGTATTTATGTTTTATTAGTTATTATAAGTAATCTAGAAATTATTAAAAGTATATGGGAGAATATGCATATGTTATATGCAAAATCTACATATTTTTTATAAGAGATGAGATCCACAAATTCTGGTATCTGAAGAGGGTCCTGGAACCAATTTCCTCTGAATAACAGAAGACAACTCTATTTTTAGCTATAATCACAATGTTGTGCATTAGATTTCAGAGCTAATGGATCTTTGAACAATATCTTCCCACCATCAAGGTTCTAGCAACCATTATTCTACTCTCTTTTTTTATGAGTTTAACTTTTTAAAATTCCACATGTAAATTACATTATGCAATAATTGTCTTTTTGTGTGTCTGACTTACATCACTTAGCATAACATCACCAGGGGCCTTCAAGTGTTGCTAATGTCAGGATTTCCTTTTTTTTCATGGCTGAAGACTATTCCAGTGTGTGTGTGCCTGTGTGTGTGTGTGTCATATATTAAACATTGCATCCCTTATGATGCTTACCACAGCATATTGTAAATATAGAGTATTAAAAATCATTGTTTGATTAATTCATTAGAAATAGTGTTTTGAAATGATCCAGTTAGGATAAATGTAGACTTTGACAATAAGAATGATTGTTAAGAGAAGAAATGTTTAGATAATTGTCTATTTGGTTAGATTTCAGGAAAGTTTTATTTATTAAAAATAATGTTGACAACAAGCAAAAAGTCAGCCACATATTACTTCAGTGAAAATAATTTATTAGGGAAAAAAAAGGATTGCAGTCTGATATGTGCAGTCATGAGGAGCCATGTGCAAGTCCAAGGCAAAACAAAGAGAAAGTTCCTTTATAAAGGGGCAGAGAAAGTTTGGGGGAGGTATTGTCATAACTCTGGAGTTCTTCCCAGAGGCCTTTTTCAAACAACATAGGGCTTACGAGCATCTCCAACAGGTCTTTCTATCTTGTTTAAAGTCTGTCATTAAGTTTGCATTTCTCTTTTTGATGAAGATCTTTCTCTGAAAAACTTGTTGATTAAAATAATTTTTAATACATTGGCCTTTGTCCCTCAATTCCAGGAAAAACTTATTTTGGGTGTTGTATTCCACGTTGAAGGAAAAGTGCATAGTCTGAAAACCACACAGGTCATGTTTAACAAGCAATAAGTACAGAGCTTAATGACAAGTAAAATTCAGAAAAGAATAAAAATAAAAATAAGATTAACAAACTTAGTCGACATGATGATTTTAAAATAGAAACTCAGAACTGCAAGCAGTCAATTAAGGGGTTATTGTTGTCTTGAACATTAAAGCTCTTGAGAAGAGTTCCTACAACTGAATAGATTGCTCCTTTTTAATAGATTGCAAATTGCAGGGAATGGCATTTTTCTTCCAAGAAGGAGAAAAAAATAAAGAAGCAACAGTAAGCAAAGGTTGTACAGGCCTGTTCTGGTCATTTTGGGAAATCCATCTCCTTCAGATATCACCTGCTCCAAATATTGACAGCTTTAATTTCATTTTAGGTCACCAGACTCTGTGCAGTTCTAGTCAGGGTTTCGTGCCTTCTCTAGGTGCAACACATAAATCCAAGACTCCCATCCCTAGAATTAGCAGCACAGTAGGTAGTCAACAGTACCTGATAGGGACCCTTCCAGCTGGAGTCTTTTTAGAGGTATTTTTTTCCAGTAAAGAAAGTCTCCAGGTTGCAGACGTGGTAGTTGGTGAAGCACACTATGAAAGGATTGCTTTACCAAAGCATAGTTATTATCATTACGAGTAATTAAGCCTTTACAATATTAAAGTACGTTAACTATGGATCAAAAGAAGCAGGAGTCAAATGCATTGGACATCTTGTAAATAACTCAAAAGGTCAGCGTTCATTAGCTCCAAATAGGTAGAAACTGAGATTTAAAAGAACCAACTGTTTGCAGCCTTAAAAATATTTTCCCACTAATGTTTGTTAATAAATGCTAACATTTTGTCAGAGGACCAATGGTTTAATGTTCATGCAGTAACTGTGAAGTTTTATAGACTCTTCAGTAGAACTGGGTTGTTATTTGGTCCAAACAGGAGTTTTCTCTTTTTATCAAACTAAAAATCATTGTATTTCCAATTTTGCTTTTCCTTTTCTTAAACCAATTGTTGGGTTTTCAGGCCAGGTTTTTGCTGGAGCCCGCCGGCTAAGATCTAACAGTTCCCGAGAGGGGGAGTGAGGATTGAGAAAAGAAAGAAATAGAGAGAGAGACAGATAGAAAAGATAGAGACAAAAGATAGAGTCAGGAGGGCTAACAGTGAATACTGCGCCCCAGAGTTTATTAAGAACAGTATATTTATACCCTAGGATGTGCATGAGAAGCAACACTCACAGATATGCAAACAATTTCAGTAATGAGCTTATTCATTAAGCCAATCTTCCTCCTTCAGTAACGAGCTTACCTGCCCTGCAAAATTCTAGCTTGCAGGCACTTTTAATCCTGTCTGTAGGGCATTCAGCAATAATGACTCCCAACAGGTTTTCTAACTTAACAACTGAGAACATGCCATTGGGCCATGGCCGAGGTTTGACTACTGCTGTTCCTTTAAGGGCAGTATTTTTTGCAGAAATATGAGTAAGGTGATTTATTTTTTTTTTCATTTTTAAAGGGTCTAATTTAGAATTCCTTAGGATCTTAATAATAACCAGAGAATCAGTTAAAAGTATAGTAATATTTAAAAGTATAGTATATAATAATTCTTGAATATATGGGCCATTTTAATTTTATATCCATTGGAAGTAAAGAAGGCATATTGCTTTCATAACATTCCAAAATTATAAGCTGCTCCAAAGGCATATCTACTGTCTGTATAAAGGTTGGCAATATTGTCCTTGGCTAAAATAAGAGCCCAAGCGAGGGTATATAATTCAGCCTTTTGGGCTGAAGTAGCCAGAGGTAAAGATGCTGCCTCGATGACTTCAAAAGAAGTTATAACAACATACCCTGCACACAATACTTACCATTTCATCCTTTAAATATGAACAATCTGTAAATCACAAGAAGTCAGCTTTACCCACTTCAGTTCCTACAGATCATCACAAAGGGTCAGGAGGTTAAGCAGTTGTGTGGGCCTTCATCGGGTTCAGAAGGGAGAAGAGTAGCAGGGTTAAGGTTGTTACAATGTGAAAGAGTTTTATGAGAAGCTAATAAAAAAAGACTTCACAGGAAGTGAGGCAACTGACTGATCAGCATTGTGTGTAATAAGAATGCAGGAAAGCTTCCACTGCATGGGATACAAAGATGGTTAAGGGGGATCCCACAGCAATTTCTTCATTGGCTTTAATAAAAAAGGCAATGACAGTAACAACGGTTCTAAAGTAAAAAAGGTATCTCTAAACTGCAGGGTTCAGTTCCTTACTGTAATACCCTATGGTTAAATGGTGGTCCCCATATTTTTGGGTGAGTACTCCAAGAACATTCCTTTCCTTCTCATATATAAAAAGAAAAAAGTGAACCTGATCATTGGGATGCCTAAGTGCGTGTGAGGTTATTAAATTCTCCTTTAAGTCTTTAAAAGGTATGTTATTCTTTTCTTTCTATAAAATTAGGTCAAAATTGTTATTCTTTAGTAAAACATACAGAAGTTTGGCCATAAAAGAGAGGTTTAGAGTTATATTTTAACAAGTCAACTAGCCCAAGAAGGCCTCAGGTGACACTTAATTTTGGACTTTGAGAAAATTAGGACACCATAAAGCCTATTAAGATCCATGTGTAGTCCTTGTTGTGATATTAGATGCCTTAAATATCAAATGTGGGTTTGGGCAAATACAAATTTCTTTAGAAGATTTATGTCTCTTTAAGGCCAAAAGTTTTAACAGGTGAATGTTGTTTTCTTGTGAGGGGAACCTCGAGGTGGGGGTGTGATGACTGAAAAGGTCACAAAGATGTAGTAATGGGTTAAGGTTAAAAGCCTACGTGCTAATCGCCATGTCTCGCTTCTGGACACCTGCCTGCTTGAAAAGTTATTGTTTGACTATTACCCCTGGAAACCTAACATTTTAACAAAATGTTAAAATTTCTGCTTCTGTATCCCCCACTTGCACAACCTGTGGGTCAACAGGTAGAGAATAGAAGAAAAATAGACCTTTGTGTTCAGACAGAATGATTTATAGGATTTAGGGCTTAAAACCCTTGTACCTTTATGTTTCAGGGCTGCTCCTTTGGAAGGACAGCCGCCAGCTAATAAACTGCCTCTAATATCAGAGCACTCAGGTTGAGTCTGGTTATTCTGGTCACAACAGGGGGCGATGTGGCAAAGAAACAAGTCATCAACATGTTGCAACATAGCCATAGTATCTAAATCAACCTTCTGGATTTGTGAGAAAAAAGGACTCTCAGTAAAATCTTAAGGCATTATAATCCAGGTGATTTATTTTTCCTTCCCTTGAAGGTAAAAACATATTGACTAGCTTCAGCAACTGGAATACTAAAGAATGAACTGCATAAATCATTTACTGTAAAAAATTTAATTCCAGGTGGGATGGATGATAGTAGAGTTTGAGGGTTAGGAACAAGGGGGTGTTAAGAGATAACAATCTAGTTTATTGCTATTGTTCATAGGTCCTGGACAAACCTCCACCTTTTTTTCTTTTATTTAAATGCATAAAATGGGAGTGTTGCAGGGAGTAGTGCAAATGATAATGAGTCCCTTAGTTTTATGATCTTCTATTGAAAGAGGAGAGGAGACGTCTGAAAAATGCAAAGAAAAGGGTTTGCAGAAATGACTGGCTCAGTCAGTTAAAGTTCATTCCTAACTGCCCTCTCCCCAACTCCAGAACTCTCCAGCTAACATGTTTTCCCATAGCTACCTCCCCCACCTAAAGTACTCTCCAGCTCACATCTGTTGATTCATCTCTTGCTATCCAACTAATGTTCTTCCTTATCTCTGTAGCTGTGTAGGAATAACAAGACTGTATAAAACTGCCTGTTATGTTACAATAGGTACTCAGCCTTTAGATAGGAATCCACTGAGCTGGTGCTGGCATCAATAAGTGCTATGTTCTGCTTATAGCCTCATTGTCCCATCTCTCCGTTAGAGAATCCTATAACAGTGCTGATAACACTAAGGTTGCGGGTTCTACAAGGCAAATGACCTTTTAAATAGATAAGACCAATGGTCTAGAAATTCCTCCTCCCTTAAAGCCCCCCACCCAAAGCTCCTCCTCCCCATCTTGAGGCACAGGTGAAACTTCAGACAAAGGAATCACAAGCCCCTTATGTGAACACTGCAAGGATATATAAGCTGTAAGAAGTCTAACCAAAAGGAGCTCGTGCTTTGGGTCTGTTGAAAGCCCCATGCTCTCTGTCAGTAATAAATTCTCCTTCCTCTGTGACAAAGTTGTCTGAATGTCCAATTTTCTCAATCAGGTGTTACTTCCTGCAACACTATTAGGGGCTTTTTGCCTTGAAGAATTTCTTTATTTATAGGGTATTGATTATGGGGTATTGAAGGGTTTTGAGGGATATTTTTGAATCTTATTAGGAGGTGAACTATGGATTCTGCCAATACCAGTTGAAGATTTTGAAGAATTTGTTCATAAAGAGGATGAAAGTTGATCTAATAGAGACATGATCAGTGCTCCTAAATTAAGCTATAGTGCCATCAGAAATGGAACAAACAAAAGATGTTGAAGAATCATTTAGTTGATTTGATAGGCTATCTTGACAGTTACTGTCAAATTTTAGCATTATTTACCCTTTGGGGAGAAAATAATTTCACATGACACTTCTCAAAGAGGTCTAAGCCTAATAAATAAATAAGGGCAGAGCAATAAACAAATGGTGCATCTTTCAAAGGGCCTAAACAAAAAGGAATAGGTTCAAAGATAGAAACTTGTCGAGGTTTATTTAAGATCCTCTTCCTATTTGCATTGTTTTGTTGTTCCAAGGCAGAGGCTGATTTACAGCAGTTAAGCATCAAGACTATAGCTTTTTATTTCAGAATATGATGGCCACAAGTAAAAAATTGGCCGTGTGTTTCAGCAAAAATGATTAATTCAGGCAAAAAGAAAATATTGCCATCTAGTACATATAGTCATGGCAAGTTACATGTGATTCTGAGCAAAACAAAGAAGAGGAAGTTCTTTTATGGAAGGTAAGAAGAAGGTGGGTTCAGGGAACTTATAAACAATCTTTCTATAGAATTTTGCCACCAACATAGGGTGTGAGAGATCCTCCTTCCAATTACTGTTTTGTTTAAAGTTCTACCATTAATTTTGAGGAGAGAAATATAAAGATAGAGAAATAATTATATAAGCTTTTAATATTTAATTTAATATTTTGATACACTAAAATCTGATTATATAATCAATAAAACAATTAACTTCTTTATTATTGGTAACTATATTTGATACTCTGTGTTTGAAAAAAAGACCAAATCTCTTCTATTGTAGAACCAGAGTGACTCTTAGATACAAACCCTCCATTTTGAACTTAAATGGAATAACAAGAAAAACCACCAACAGACTAAGAGTCAACCCACCCAACAATTGGCCAATTAGAGATCTATAAGTCACACCTGGCAAGTTCGAAGCTTAACCAATCCCCTTAAAGGTTAAAATAAACTCACCAAACCTGTAACACTACTGCTGTACTCACTTGCTTACGGTTTTACCCTTTTAAAACCCTTTGAAACTGTAAGTCGCAGCCAACACTTCCACTGCTGCATCAGTATATCAGTGTTTGGCATGGGCTCGAGCCTGCAAATAAACTCCCTCTTGTTCTTACATCGGTGTCAGCTCCTTGGTGCACGTGGAGACTCAAAGTCGGGTATAACACTATATAACATTCTAAAAAATTATTAGAGTTTAAATGCTAATGATAATCATTTAATCTTTCAAAATATGCACATATTAAAATAATGTAACAGTAAAGGAGATTTCTCATTAATCAGGCTAAGATAGAGAAATGTATGAAACTTCAGTAGTATACAAGGTCATATTTTTTGTGGCTTCATTTCTTCAGATACTTTTCCTTTCCTGGAGGTTGAGTAGCCAGTTAAGGCTTATAGCAGCAGTTCTAGTCCTCTAAAGTCATTATCTCTATCATATACACTATGAATTTGTAGATAGAAGAAAATGCAATGTAAATGGGTTTAAGGAAAAAGAGCTGAGAAAGACAGAGTATGAAATTTACATATAAACACACGAAAGAAATGAAGGCTAACAGACATAGATTGTTGATATTTGTTGATTAAAAAAGTATTTACCAAATCTATTATGTCATTTTTTTCATAGGTGAAGTCTCCAATTAATCACGAACAGATGCAAATACATTGTGCTTATTAAAATCAGATTACCTTTAGTGTTTTTTTTTTTAGACAGCTATTTCACCTTTTAAATAAATGCCTTTGTTGAGAGTGAGAATAACAAAGGTAGTAAATGTGAAAACTAATGAAAAATAAACCTGTTAGGAAAATTTATCTTTAAGTAGAGTTACATGTCTTTTCAAACAGACTGTCTTTAAAATGAATAAAATTCACTCTAGAGTGAATGTGCAAAAGTAAAACAAATAAATTTGACTTTTACAGAGTGGCTAATAGCCTAGAGGATAAAATAAGACTTCAGTTATCAAAAAATTCAGCAAATTTCCAAATTTGAGCAAGGATATAAGGGCAAACTCCCTGTCTTAAATTGAACTGGTAGGATTTTAGATGTATGAAGAACACATTTCACATTTTTCCGAAAATGTATGTTGAACAGTTCTAATTATTTTTATCTTTCTCAACAGGATAATTAAATTGATTGCCCTTAACAGGATTTAGGCCTCCAAATTATGCCAGGTTAATCTAATTTTCCACTTCTGCATATGTACCTTCTGTTAAAATTTAAAAGGTTATCTCTTACTATTATGAAGGCCAAATTTTTAATTTGTTTCACCTTGACACTCCCATGACTATCCTTAAATCCTCACCTATTATTCTAGATTATAGTAATAATTATTGCATAGAGGTTAAAGCAAGGCTCCAGAATCAGACATAACTAGATTTAAATATTTGCTCTACAATGTAAAAACTCAGGACTGATGAGCTTTGAGAAGTTACTTAACTTCTTTGTGCTTTAATTTTCTTATATTTTAAGTTTAATGGTAAGAATAACTATAATTTTGTAAAATATTAAATAAATAAAGCAACTGATAATTCCAAAATGTATATGAATATTATTATCTATGGAAGTGCACACATTTTTTTAACTACCATGGAGTCATTATAAAAATGTGTAATACATAACATAGCTTTTTATACTGTAAAGAATTGAGGTCATTTGTATTTATGATATGATTTGAACAATCTTTGGAAAATTACAAGCTGCCAAAATTACACTAGGACATTCTTTTACAAAAAAAAAAAAATGTTGGGAACGTGTGGCAGTTTATTATTTGTCTTTTTATATTATGTCTTTATATAAATAAATTACCATTACAACTTAAATGTGAATTACTTTTATTACGTCTTATTTTTGTTGTAAAAAACATGGCCATGAGTGTGATAAGAGAATACTGATTTTTAAAAAAAAAAAACGTAGAAATCAACTAAAGAGAGACTTTCAGACTCTTCCTCTGGAGTCCTACAAGCAACCTAAGTCTGAGAGAACCTCTGGAAACTCTAAGTCCATAGTCAGAAGCAGCTTGTCACAAATACAAATGTTTATTATGTCTTTATGTTTAAAATGATGCAAACTTTACATTCGCTTTTTTGATCCATGCTTATTTTAATAAAAATAACTTTCAATTATATGACAATTTGCATTCTTCATGTTTTAAAGAGTCAGAAACCACTAAGCTTCAAAATACAGGTATGGGGAAGGACTGATCTTGAATAGACTGCCTTATCCAACTCAAACTTTCAAAGGAACATCACAGAAGCAAAAATGCAGTAATTTTGGTATGAGAAGTCTAAGATGGCCAACCCACATATCAAAGGCCAAGGTGATTCGGATACAGGCAAATTATTTCAGTCTATCAATTTACATGAAACTGTTTTAAAAATATAGTACAGAATATGATAGTGTTTCTGTTACTTTTATAAAGCCCAGCTCTAAATGGGCTCAGTGGTCAGAGGAAGGAGAGGTTCACATGATATATGGGAAATTTCTTAAAATTTTCTTTATGATAGCCTCAGCTTGGCAGTTGTCAGCCTTGTACTGCTGGTGAGTCTTTCCATGGAAACAAAGTATTATACTTATTTTTTTTATTTTTGCAGAAAAGGGAGAAAGTAGTTATTATTTGATTGGAAATTAATTTGTTGTTTAAAATATGCTATGAATGAAAGGTTATTTGAATATAAAAAAAATATGACCCAAGTAATGATTTGATTTAATAAATCTGTTTTCTCTAGTTAAAATGGTTAAACTAATAGTAAATATAGCCTTGCTTCTATGTAGCTCTTAGAGATAGATGAATTAGTTGGATTTATCTACACTCTTCTAATGTAACTGTTTGATGGAAATGAAACAATCAGAAATAAGTCAGCAAATGAAAAAAAAAAGTCCTCTCTCTCCCCTCCCCTTCCCACTTTCTCTTCCTCTTCCGTCTTTTGTTTATAATTCCTATTGCTCAATTTATTTGAACAGTGTAAATGATTTAAATAGACTAAAGGAGCTAAAGAGGCTTAACCACTTTCACTATTAGAATAACTAACATTTTATGAGTTCTCTACTTATTCTATTCATAATTTCAAAATCTTAATTGTTTTTTTCCTATTATTTTCAGATGCCACAAAAACATTTTCTATAATTTGGTCCTGAAAAATATCTTCTTTTCAGTAAAAAGTTTACATTTTACTTTTTTACTTCCAATCTACACAATTTCTAGAATTTTCCATTTTCTCTAATTTATACAAGTCTATAAAATGCAAGTTTTTTCTTTTCATTAAGTTAATAATACTTTCGTTATCATATATAGTCAATATTTTATTTTAATAACAAAAACACTTGCCCATCACTGATATTTTCTTGCATGAATTCTCACATGTTGTATTTTTTAACTCTTTCTTCTGTAAACATGATTATTACTTTTATTTTATATATAAATTTTATACACACTTAATGGGTAGATTTAAATTATAGAATAACTTTTTAACAAAAATTATAAGTTCTAATAATATTTAAAAAAAAACATTATCAATCTTGTATTCCTACTCCAAATTATTGTTATCAAGTGAAGTATGTTACTCAAGCACTAGCAATTTAGATTTGCTTGGGTAAGAGAGGTACACTGGAGGTAAGCCAGCATTCTGTCTGTGTAGTTTGTTTTTTTTTTTCTTCTCTCATTGGAGTCCAGAATTAAAATTTTTTTTCAATTGGAAAATTAGAGACAATAGTAAGAGACAGTTCACGCAGATGCTAATATCCTTGCTCTAGAGTTCAATAACCTATACATTAAATTAAGGCTCTATTATAACTTACCCATGTCTATTTAATAGAACAGAAACTAGTCAGAGCCCTTTGCTGATACTGTAGCTATCACTAACACTATCAGTGTTTCTACTAGTACTGCTGTTATTGCTGGGGTGATGTGAAATCTGGTGTCAACCCAGCAGCATGGTGGTGGGTTGGGGGGAGTCTTTGTTTCTTCCTGGCAGATACAGGTCAGTGAGATTTAGAAAAAAATAGATTTATTGAAAGTACATTTTAGAAGGAAGCAAGCCATGCTAAGGAAGGCTGCAACCCGTGGAATTTGGGAAATGAAAAGGTAAAAGGTAAAAGACAGAGTATGCTCTAAGGGAGGAGTGGGTTTTCAGCACAGAGAGCTATATCAATGCAGAAGTGGGAAAGTCTGTTTGCATTTGGGCTATGATGGAAGGTCCTAGATGATCTGCATGTGAGGTCACTTTGACTGACAGTTGTCTCCTATATAACACTTTGCCTACTGAGCATGTGCTTACCCAGAATTCAGTCTATCATAATTAGATTCATGAACTTCCAGGCCTAAGCATAAAATTATAATAATGATATAGTGAGATTGAGGTTATGGCAGGCTGGGATAATACTTTCTGTGTAGGCATTTGTGGCTGGTTTAGCCATCAGCTTTTATGGCCTTTGTGCCCTAGGATTTGGATCAATTTATAACCCTAAAAGAAAGATATTCCTTAAGGAAAGTCTTTAAGGGAGGTTTCTAAGAGCTGGGCCTTCACTCCTGTTGCTCAGATCTGACTAACTGCCAAACACTGCTATTATTCCCACTTAACCACTAATAAATTAAATGAGTGTCTATTTAAAAAATATATTTTTTCTTAATGAAAAACAAACATTTTATTGAGTATAAAATTAAATTTTAAGTTATATTTCTAATATAAATTAGAATATTAAACAGCTTATATAAATGTTAAAGTTGTTTTGATTTTTTATTATTTATTAAGATTTCTGTTATTAACATTTAAATTTGTGTAGCTTTTGTTTCCTGACCTGTTATCATTGGTTCTATATTATTTCTCTTAAGTTTAAATACCTGAAGATATTTAAATTACTCTAAAGCACTTATATACTTTAATCTAGAATTTGTTTCCCATGCAGACTGAATATATTGCAGAAATTTGGACACAGTAAATCTGGTTTTCACCAGTCACCATAATAGTATAAATGACTTTCATTCATATGCCTTGGGGGGAAATTTTACACAAGAACTTTGGCAATAATAAGGAATGTTTATACATGTTTTGAAGTTTTTGGAGCTTTTCAATACTTCCTCTTATATTTTACAGTTCACAATGCCATCCTTTTTTCATATTTCTTTCAATGTCTACAGTTATATGAACTTATATATATGGTAATGCTCTGTGTATTTCTTCCATGCTTTAGCCTTCTGTCAGCTTAGAACACTTATTTTGCCAAAGTAAGACGTGATTGTCAAAAAATGGAAAACTCTTGGCTTATAAAAAGCATTTCTGGATATGTTATTTGAAATATTTCCAAAATAACTTGCCATGACTTTGGTCATGGTAAGTTATAAAATATTATGATCTGACACTTGTTTTTTTCTTGAAAATAAAGTTTCTACTCCCATTCCCTAGTATCTCACCAATTCTAACTCTGCTCCTTAGATTTTATATTTTCTGCTCGTGTACTTGCAATGTTACTTTTTTTTATCATTTAAATGTCATATAAGATAGTTTACATAATGATATGTATCATACTGAAGATTCATAATTATGTTGTTTGTTAGACTAATATCAACAAAATGTCATAACTATCATTTTAATATCTAGAATGAGTTTTTATAAAAACTATCAATTAATTTCAATTAATTTAAGGTTTAATCAAAGGTTTTATTAGGCACTTTTAATTAATTGGCAAAGGGCTTTATTAGGCACTTCAAATATAGCACTTCAAAATAGCCATTTAATGTTCAAAGAATTGTTAATGTTATTATACATTGGAGAAATGCAAATTAAAACCATAATGATTTACTACTATAAACCCATAAGACTAACTAAAATTAAAAAAGAGTAAAAATACTTTTCTTGTGAAAGAATAACTTCAGAAAAACCAACAATTACTCCTCGATGAATACATTCAAGAAAAATACATAGGTATATACATCATAAATAAGCACAATAATTATTTCTGCATTATATGTTAAAGCTCAAATTCAGGAAACAATTTAAATACCAAATAAGAATAGAAACCCTACATGAGTTGTGGTACTTACATACATTAGAATACTCTGCCAGTATGAAAATGAAAACACTGTCCGTATGTGTCCCTAAATGGAAGGCACTCACAAATATAATGAGTGAAAAAAGGCAGACACTAAAGAGTACAATTTGCATAATTTGAATTACTTAACTTTCAAAATAAGCTCAAAGTAAGCTGCTAGAAGTCAGGAAAGAAAATATTTTCTTTGAGAAGTGATAAATTAATGATTGAGAGGAAACATGAGTTGAAATTATAAAGAGGGAGAAATGTGCCACTTGGTTTCATAGGTGAAAATTATTTTTTGTAATAATCCATGGAGCCAGATATATGTTTTGTTTACTTTTTTTGTGTCATGTTATAGCTTAATGTAAAAATATTTAATGAAGTCAAAAAACAAAGTTTATTTTTACAAAATGGCTGTTTATTTTTTTGAAACTCAATTTTAATATGCCCAAGCATTTTTATATGAAATGCTGTCAAGTGAAAAATTTCTCTTTCCTAATTCATCTCTTTTTCTCCAACATTCAGAACATATCTAAAACAAAAATGTGGTGGACACAAAAATATAATTGGAGTAGTACTCCAGAAATTTCTATATATCAAAGAGGGAACAAATAAACATTTGGTATAAGCGATTATGTTTCTTAAACTTTCTTTTCACATCTTCTTATTATATTGTTCCACAGTGAAATTTTCATTTTCTTAACTTGCTACACATGCCAGTAAGATTATCTTCTACTGAAATGTAGATTTATTTCTAAATGTTTTGTAAAATTTATGTGGAAATATAGTTCAATTTAAAGAGGAGGTTCATTGAACTCTACCTAACTACCACTTCTTAATAAAACAGTTAACTTTAATTGACAGCATAAAGCCATCAAGAGGACTAATATTTAAAGTGAAAGTATCTGTGTACACTTATACTCAGCCAGGACTTCTAAAATACACATTTAACTGCTTATCTAAGAATAAATAACATGAACAACAGTGGCTTTGTTTAGCATACTTACAAGGGTTCTTAATCATTAGACTAAATAAACTTTTTGAGAAGGCAGGGGGGGAAATGACTAACAATATGTAAACTATTAGAGGGGAAATGTTGTACTTTTTCTATATAGTACATAAAGAGTACTCAATAAGTATTTAAAGAAAACAAAGCCTCCATGTCCTCCTTCAATACTCTGTTTATTTTACGTCCCTTTTTCTTTTTATCGTAACATTCAAATCTAAAGTGCTTTCTAAAAGAATGTTGTTAAAAAAAAAAAGCAGTTGAAGTATTAGTTTTATAGCATCTAAAAATATGGCAAAACCTCAGAATAGATGACTCCTTCTTTTGTTCTATATAATTCTATTGAATTATATATATAATACTTTTAAAGTAAAGGTTTGGCTTCAGTTGTGGGAACCTGTCACTGAAGGCCACTTCCTCATAGCTTCATCCTTTTGTTTTTGTTTTTTCTGATGCCTTTTGGTGCTATGATAGTATTAACTAATGCCTGATCATCATATAAATATAACCTGGATCATACATGGATCATATGTTCTCTGGAGATAAAATCCTAAGAAAGACATCTAGTTATAAAAAGCAAGTTCCAATTTATAAAATTTACTTCAAATTTCTCAAAGATGGTTTCTTTATGACATCTTAAAGATTCCTATTCATTGCCACTGAAAGCCTGCATACAGTATAACCAATAATTACAGCAATTATAGTAAAAAAAAAACTATGTGATATTCTATAAAAGAAAATTCTGTTGAAATCTATAAAAAAGTTAACATATGCTTTCTACAGGGAAAATAATAAGTTACATTCATTTTCTACACACTATTTCATAAAGTTCAATTTCCAGACTCACTTCTATCAGTTAAGAGCAATCTTCAAGCTTTACTAGTCTTAAATACACTTAAGGGGTTTAAAATTATTCTTTATAAAATAATTTAAAGGAAGTGTATTACCTGTAAAACACTCCACTGAAAATATTGTTCTGTGCTGACACCTTCATCAGTCACATTTGCATGTTAAAATAAAATAATTTCCCCTGAAACATTTTTTTCACGTTTTCTTCCTATAAAACTTATTAAGAATTATCTTAATTATTTCCTTTATTTAAGTAAAATTAAACTTGTCATTTTTATTAGTTATTTAAATTGATTAGTAGTTTTATAGTCTACTCATAAAATATTTTTATTATTATTGAAATCAATAGAATTAAAAAAAACTCTGATAAACAGTAATATATGTTTATTTTTGTAAATCCTGACTTCCTTTTACTGCTCACCACTGTAATCTTACATCATTTGCCAAAACTGTATTTCAAACTAAGCTGTATTTAGCAAGCCTTTAAACTGAATATATATCCAATTGTTTCCATATTTTTAAAAATAATTTCTCATAAGATTATAGCTAAAGTTTTCTGTGACATATTTACAGACAAAGATACCTATTCAAGAAATATTTATTGATTTTGCAACCATAAGTGCTTCTTCTATTCATATAGGCTTTTAAATACTACTTTTTTTCAATCAACCTTAAATATGATATTTTTAGAATAGTATTTTTACTCTTTATAACGTGTTTAATATTTGACACACTCATCACACTCATATTATTTTGTTTTTCTGGAAAATAAAGTTGAACAAGATAGCACTATATACATATGTAGTGCAATTGATTGAAATTTTAGAAGAAAAAAATAGAATATAGCAAAAAATAATAATTATTGAAGAGATACAAGAATCTTCCAAAACTAATAAAAGACATTAAGCAACAAATTTAAAAAGGTATATAAACCAAAACAAAATAAATATTTTTTTAAAAGACACATAAGTACATCACAGTTAAATTTTTAAAAAGTTAGAAAAATTGTCAAGAAAGGCAAAAAAATCATATTTAAAAGAAAAAATAGACTAATTGTTAAATTTTTAAAATAAAATATAAGCTGGAAGAGAACAAAACTATATCTCAAAGTGTTGATTGAAAATAGAACAAACTAAAATCTAAAACAAGAAAATATTTTTTAATAATAAAGCTAAAATAAAAACATTTCAGAATAAATGAAAACTGGCAGAAGTAGTTACCAGAAATAAAAAATATATATATAACAATAAATTACAATCAGTTTTAAAAGCTATTAAGAAATTTCTAAGTAAATAGTCTGTATTATCATATTTATAGATTGGAAAGTTTAATAAATACATTATTTCCAAATGGATTCACAGAGTTAATAGAATTTCCATCAAAATTACAATGAACAATATAATTTTATATTTATACAGATATAAAAATGATCCAAAAGGGTAAAGGCACTTGTAGTAGCAATAGTTTCCTATTGCTACTTAACAAATTAACACATGTAATAAATTAAAACAATTTAAGTTTATTATCTTTCAGTTCTGGAAGTAAGAAGTCCTAAAATCAAGGTATCACCAGAGTTGCATTTCTTCTGGAGGCTGCAAGAGATAATTAATTTCCTTTTCTTTTCAGCTTCTAGAGGCTAGCTATACTCCTTGACCCATATTCTCATATTCCTCAAAAAGCTCCTTTTATCATCACACAATTAGCCTCACAAGCAGCATAACAAAAGGGTTGTCTCAACAGGCAAAGGATCCCACTGAGGCAAACCCCCTTCTAAGGGGTCAGCCACCACATAGCAGCTCATACACTGTGGGCATGGCAAATTCTCATAATCAGTCAGCCTTAGAGTCAGTCTCACTCCTGATGTGTAAAAAACAATCAAGGCTCAAATACAACAGGAGGGCACACACAAACCTCACAAGGGACATTACTGGACCACATGGCACACCTCACAAGGGACATTACTGGACCACATGCATGATTAGAGAGAATGCACCACTGGGCCATATGAGAAACATACCACATGAGCAACCTGGCAAAGATGGAGAAATATGAGATCTACATTAAAACAAACAGAGGTAGCCAGAATGAGGAAGCAAAGAAACTTATTATAAATAAAAGAACAGGAGAAAACTCTAGGAAAAGAACTAAATAAAATGGTGGCAAGTAATCTATGAGCTACAGAGTACAAAACACTGGTTATAAGAATGCTCAACAAGCTTAGTGACAACTTCAGAAAAAGAGTAAGTATAAAAGACATTTTTAAAAAGTCAGAAGTAAAGAATACAATCACAAATGAAGACTAAACAAAAGTAATTAACAGTAGACTTTATAAAAAGGATCATATTAGCATTAGAAAAATAAAGTGGCAGAAAACACCCAATTGGAACAACAAAATAAAAAATATATATATTTTTAAAATGATGATAGTTTAAAGGACCTCTGAGATGAAATCAAGTGTACCAAAATTCACTTCATAGGAGTAACAGAAGTAAAAGAGAGAGAGCAAGGAATTTTGAAACTATATTTAAAAAAATGGCTGAAAAATTATCTAACTTAGCAAAGGAGATAGACATTAAAGTCTGGGAAATACCTCTGTCGCAAACAAAATGAACCTAAGGAGGCTCACACAAAGACACATCATAATTAAAATGTTAAAGATAAAGGGAGAATTCTAAAAGTCACAAGAGAAAAACAACTAGTTACATACATGAGAGCTCCCATTAGACTGTCAGCTGATTTGTAACAGAAACTTTGCAGGCCAGAAAGAAATGGCACACAATATTCAGAGTGATAAAAAATAAAGACCTACAACTAAGATTATTTTACCCCACAAAGATATCATTTAACAATTAATAATGAGATAAGGAGCTTCTCAGATAAGAAAATACTAAAGGAGTTTATCAACACTAATCCAGTATAATAAGAAATGTTAAAAGGACTTCTTTAAGGAGAAGAGGGAATCATATATGTGAATAACAAAATGACAGTAACTATTTACCTATCAATAATCACTTTAAATGTAAATAAATTAAATGCTCCAGTCAAAAGATATAGGATAATTGAATAGTCAAGACAACAAGATCCATACATATGCTGTTGACAAGAGACCCACTTCAGATTGAAAGACACACATGGACTCAAAGTAAAAGAATAGAAAAAGATATTTCATGAAACAAAAAAAAGAAATCTGGGGTACCAATACTCATGTCACACAAAATAGACTTTAAAACAAATATAAGAAGAGATAAAGGACATTACGTAATAATAAAGGTATCAATTCAACAAGAAGATTATAACCCTACTAAACAATTATGCACCCAACTTAGGAGCACCTAAATATATAAAGTAAATATTGTAGACATAGAAGAAGTTGACAATAATACACTCATAGTAGGGGATTTTAACACCCCATTGATACCAATAGACAGATCTTCCAGACAGAAAAACAATAAGGAAACAGCAGATTTAAGTAACACACTAGACCAATGGATTTAATTGATATTATGAGAACAACTCACCACTAAGCAAGAAAATTTAACTTTTTTCAAGTGCATGTGAAACATTTTTCAAAATAGCTCACATATTAAGACAGAAAACAGATCTCAATAAATTCAAAAAGACTGAAATTATATCAAGCGTCTTCTATAATCATAATGATATAAAACTAGAAATTAATGATCAAAAATACTGAAAAACTGAAAAACACAAACACATGGAGGCTAGATAAAATACTACTGAACAATAAATGGCTTTACAATGAAATCGAGGAATAAATCAGAAGATACTTTGAGACAAATGAAAATAAAAACACAATGACTCAAAATCTATGGAACACAGCAAAAGCAGTTTTAAGAGAAAAATTTATAATAATACAGGCTTACCTCAAGAAAAAAAATCTTAAATAAGCAATGTAACTTTACACTTAAAGACACTAGAAAAGGACAGCAAACAGAGTTCAAAGTGGGTAGAAGGAAGGAAATAATAAAGTTCAGAATGGAAATAAATAGAGTCCAAAAAGCATTAATAAAAGATTAATAAAACCGGGAGCAGAACAGGTTCTTTGAAAAGATAAACATAACTGATAATCTTTTAACAAAACAGAGAGAGGATTTAAATAAGTAAAATCAGAAATAAAAGAGGAGAACTAACAACTGACATGACAGAAATACAAACAAAATTCTAAGAAAATACTATGAGCATTTATTCTTGAACAAATTGGACAAACTAAAAGGAATAGATAAAGTCCTAGAAATGTATCATCTTTCAAGACTGAATTAAGAAACAGAGGAAAATCTGAACAGACCAATTACTACTAATGAAATCAAATTTGTAAATAAAAATCTCCCAATAAACAAAAGTCCTGGACAAGATGGCTTCACATTTAAATTTTACCATATATTCAAGAAATAATTAACATCTATTTTTCTCAAACTATTCCAAATAATTAATGAGAAGAGAAGGCTCCAAAGTTTATTCTATAAGACCATTATTACCCTGATTCCAAAGCCAGATAAAAACATGACAAATATGAAAATTATAGGCCCATATATTTGAGGAAAATAGATGCAAAGTTCTCAACAAAGTATTAGCAAACTGAGTTCGGCAAGACAATAGAAAGATCATACACAATAACAAGTAGAATTTATTACTAAGATGCAAGTTTGGTTCAATATTTGTAAATCAATTAATATGATATACCACATAAAAAAAAGAAAGATAAAAATTATATGATCATATCAACATGTACAGAAAAAATATTTGACAATATATAGCAACCACTTATGATAAAAACTCTCAGCAAAGTGGAAATAGCACATATCTAATCATAATAAAGGTCATATATGACACACTAACAGCTATCATTATACTCAATGGGAAAAAACTAAAGGCATTTTTCTTAAGATCCAGAGGAAGACAAGAATTTCTGCTTTCACCACTTTTATTCAACAGAATATTGGAAGTCCTGCCACAGCAAACAGATCAGAAAAATAAGTCGTCCAAATTAAAAAGGAAACATTAAAATTATCATTGTTTGCAGATGACATGAAACTAAAGGTTTCACCAAAAAACTATTAAACTTCATAATTAATTTGATAAAGTAGTAAAAACAAAATTAGTATTCAGAAATTGGTTGCATGTTTATATACCTATAACAAACTCTTTAAAAAAGAAATTAAGAATACAATCTAATTTATAATTACATCAAAAATAAAATACATAGAAATAAATTTAACCAAGGAGATAAAAGTCCTGTATTCAGAAAATTATAAGTTTTGAAGAAGAAATTAAAGAAGATAACAAATAAATAAAAGTATATACCATGTTCGTGGATAGGAAAAATTAATATTGTTAAAATGTACATACTACTCAAAGCAATCTATAGATTCAATCCCTTTCAAAATATCAGTGGCACTTTTCACAGAAGTAGAATAAATAATCCTAAAATATATATGGAATCATGAAAGATCTTGGATAGTTAAGTCAGTCTTAAGAACAAAGTTGGAGGTATTATACTGCCTAATATCAAACTATGCTACAAGACCATAGTAATCAAGATAGCATGGAACTGACATAAAAACAAATACATTAATCAATAGAACAAAATAGAGAACCCAGAAATAAATCTCTACTTATATGGTAATTTAATCTATAATAAAAGTGGCAAGAATATACAATGGAATAAAGATAGTCTATTCAATAAATGGTGTTGGGAAAAGTAAACAGATACATGTAAAAAAATCAAACTAAACCATGTTCTTATTTCATATACAACAGTAAATTCAAAATGGATTAAAGACTTAAATGTAAGACTCAAAACCATAAAACTTCTAGAAGAAAACACAAATAGTAAACTTTCTGGCATTACCCTAGTAATATTTTTCTGATATATTTCCTCAGAAAAGAGAAACAAAAGAAATAAACAAATGGGACTACATCAAACTGAAATGTTTTTGCACAGCAAAAGGAAACCAGCAATAAAATGAAAAATCTACTGAATGAGAGAAGATACTTGCCAATGATACATCTGATGAAGAGTTAATATCCAAAATTTATAAAGAACATACAATTTAACACCAAAGAAACAAACATTCAGTTAAAAAGTGGGCAGAGGAACTGAATAGACATTTCTTCAAAGAAGATTTACAGATGGCCAATAGACATTTAAAAAGATAATCAATATCACTAATCATTAGAGACATGCCAATTAAAAACATAGCGAAATGACACTCCACAGCTATCAGAACAGCTATTATCAATAAATTCAAAACAAACAAACAAACAAATGTTTGCAAGGATATGGAGATAAGGAAACTCTCTTGCACTGTTCATGAGATTGCAGTTGGTGTAGCCACTATGGAAAACAGTTTGGAGATTCCTCAAAAAATTAAAATTATGACCCAGTAGTTGCACTTTACCAGAAGAAATTCAATTCAAAATTCAAAGAGATATGTGCACTAATTTAAAAAGATATATGCAGCCCTAAGTTCACTGAAGCACTTTACAATAGCCAAGTTATAGAAGCAACTTAAATGCCTATCAATAGACAATTAGATACAGAAGTAATGGTACATATATACAGTGAAACATTACTCAGTAAAAAAAAAAAAAAAGAAAAAAAGAAATCTTTCTAATAACAAAGATGTGGATGCATGGATGGACCTTGAGTGTATTACGCTAAGTGAAAAAAGTCAGACAGGAAGAGACATATACCATTTGATCTCACTTATATTTCAACTCTAAAAAAAAATAAATAAGCAAACAAACAAACAAACAAAAAAACCAGAAATGGAATTATAGATACAGAGAATAAAAAATGATGGTTACCATATGGGAGGGATGTTGGGGAGCTGGATGAAAAAGGCAAAGAGATTAAGAAGTACAAATTGGTAGTTACAAGAGATTCACAGAGAATGTGAAGTACAGCATAGGAAATATAGTTACTAATATAATAACTATGTAGAGCACCATATGAGTACTAGACTTATCAGGTAGATCACTTCAGAAATTACATAAATGTCTCACCACTATGCTGTGCATCTGAAACTAATATAAATTCATATTGAATGTCAACTATTTAAAAAAATTTAAAATGCTATATCAATAGAAAACTTATATGAAAAGTAAAATAAATTTAACATCACAGCAACCTAAGAACCAAATACTAGTAGATGAAAAATATAATTTTGAAATGCAAAATACTAGTGTCTAGAAGATGATCTTAGAGTAGAATTTTTTTTTAATTTAGGCATAAACATAACTTTCAGTAAAGAAAAATATTAATGACAATATTAAGAACTTAAAAGTACTTCTCAATTTCTTTAGCAATCATGTCAATTAAAACTACAATGTGATATCATGTAACATCATCAAAATGGATAAATTCAATAGAAAGTGTAGGAAAGTCTATTATTTATGGATACTCATATACTACTAGTAGAAGTGTAAATCTGTACAGACTCCCTAGAATTGTCCTATATTTGAATATGTGCACAATCAATGATTCATTAATCACTCTCTTAGTTTTATACCAAAGAAAATAGCATAAATAAATTTATTGACTGAAATTAATGACTTCCTACTAATATTTTTTCAAATAACTGAAACAGAAAATAATCCAAATATTTATCAACTGTACAAAGATTAAAGTGTGGTCAAATCATACAACTGAATACTACACAGCAATGAAAATGAATAAACTTCAGCTATACATACAATGTGTATGAATCTCAAGAAATGTAATATTGAGTGAAAGTAACCAGAAGCAAAATAATACATATTTTATGGTCTTACAAAGTTATACAAAGTTCAAGACTAGTAAAATAGAGGTGTATAAATGACACTTTCAGGAAGAACTAAATGCATGGTATGTGGAGAAAGAAAGATGATCATAGTCAGTCTCCCTTCCACACCCATAGCTAACTTTCAGCAGAAGTGACTCAGCATTTCTCCACTTATGTAATCATGTGCTCGTCAGGCATGCACAGGTTCCCATCATCTGGTAGAGAGTCACTATTGTTTAACCTGTGTATAAAATGTGCCACTGCCATGCCCTTGCAGAACACAACTGCCGCCCTGTGAGGTGGGCGATGCCCTTGCTGGAATAAGGAGCTATGATGCACTTGCCTATGGATCCTCATGTTTACTTCCAATTGGCTGAGCCTGGTATCTCTCATCCCAGAACCGTGAATCTGCAGCAACATGCTTGGTGTAGTCACAAGCAAGATTTCCAGGCAAGGAAGCCGCTTGCTCCACCAGAGGTTGGGAGAAATTTGTGGCACCCACAGAGTATGTGGTATCCCATGGTGACAATATTGATGACTTGGACTCCACCTGAGCCATAGGGGACAGTTGATGGGTTCCTGATAAGTATTGAGAAGATGCTCCACTCCTTGGAAGCACAGCTGCCAGAAAAAGTTGAGCTGTAGACAGCCAACTGGGATGGAAACTTTTAACAGCCCTGAAGCAGAATATAGATGAATCTCTAGCTGAATCTAGCTGGCCACTTTCCACTGCTAATGTCCTACTGTGAAAGGCACACAATGTTTGAGAACTTGGATAGTATGTTTTTGGTCTGCAGCTGAACAGGGTCATGAAACCATAATCCAGTATCTGTGTCCACTGTGGTAAGGGCATAAGATGCTCTTTGCACTTTTGGAAGAGGTCCTGTGTAATCTATCTGCCATATTGTCGATGGAACCCTTCCCCTTGTTACTTGTGCAAGCTCCCGCTTCATGTGGCGAGGTTATGGCATATCCTATTTGCATATTGGACACTTGGCACAGGTATCTGTGACATCTTCTCACTTCAGGAGAAGGTTCTATAGTTGCCTCACTGACCACATAGTTTTAGTACCCATGTGCTATAATCATCTGTGGAGCCAGTGTGTCCATCAGTGGCAGGAGCCTTTTCTAGCCATGGCACATGCAAGAGTGCATCTGCCTCATCATATCCTGGAGTTACCAAGGGAACATGGCTTGTAACATGATAAACAATTACATAATTTTCTTGCCCTTTCTCCCAAAGGTCTTGCCACATGACTTGTCCTCATAAGGGCCGAGGGCCTACTAACCAGTTTTGCCATTTCCATGTAGGCAACCAGAATGTTAGGCCTTTAAACACTGCCCAACTGTCAGTATAAATAGTCAAGGGGTCATCTTCATGGGCTATAACCATCCACACAGCCTGTAGCTCAGCCCATTGGCTGCTTTGGCCCATATTTATATCACACCAAATATAGTCAGTCGCTGACTGTAACGCTATAGCTACCCACTTGGCTCCCTGCTTCCTACTAGATCCATCTGTGTACCACATATCAGCAGGTGTGGGCAGCTTCCCTTCTTTGTAGGAGGATACTTCTAAATCTGTAGGGACTGGAATATTCAGTATATTATCAGTGGTAAACTCAACTGGGCCTAAAACTGTTTGTAATTTCATGGCCAGAGAACTAGCAGCTATGACACTCCATTGTTCTAAATAGATACCCCATTTTGTTAGGGTAGAGGTTTGGGTCACCCCTAATCTGGGGGTCTTTATTCATGTGCAAAACCAACCTCATATAGGGTAAGTGGTGCATACCTGCACTCTGGCCATGTCAGTCACTACTTCAATGGCCTGCAAGGCTGCACATACAGCTGCTAATTGCTTCTCTATTGAGTACCAGCTCTCTGTGCGTTTCCATAGTTGGAACCAAAAATCCACTGGGATCCTAGTTTGTTCCAAACATTGCTACAGGCTCCAGTCATATCTTTTTGCTGTTATATGCACGTCAAAGTTTTCACCTGGATTTGTTAATTGTAGGGCATGGACTTGTGGTACCATCTGCTTGGTGGCAGTAAATACCTTCTCTACTGTTTTGTCCCATTCCCAAGTAGCTCCCTTTTTGTCAGGACATACAACGGCCCTGCTAGCTATGCTGGATGGGGCACGAACACTCTCCAGTATCCCAAAAGACCCACATAACTCTGCAATTCTTTAACTGTAGTGGACCATGGGTACACTTGTATCTTATCAATGATAGCATCAGGAATAACTTCCGTCTTCCTCGGTCAGACAATACGCAAAAATTTTACCAATAATCCAGATCCCTGAACTTTAATTGCATTTATGCCCAGCCACAGGTTTTCAGGTGCTGCAACAATGCCGGTGCTGCTTGTTCTATCTATAAGGGAAGCGGAGGTTAACATGACATCATCAATACAATGAAATAATTCCACTGTTGCAGGTTGTCCCGGTTGCCAAATCCTAGGCTACCAACCAATGGCAAATTATTGAGTTATATAGGTAGCTTTGGGGTAGTATCACAAAAGTCCACTCACTGTCTTCCTTCCCACATGAAGAAAATTTGATCTTGACTTTAGAGAACCAAATCTGTGGAATAAAAAGTGATAGCCAAATCAAAGACATAGTGATATGTTTCTAGCTATGTAGCAGTTTATTCATTAGATCATGGATATATGGTACTGCTGCATGTAATGAAGGAGTCATTTTATTCAATTCCCAATAGTCCACAGTAATTCTCCATGAGCCATCAGGCTTATTCACTGAGTTTGGTGCATAATTTGAGCTTTTTCCAATTCCTGCATTGTAGCCCCAAATTCGTCATGTCCACCAGGCAAGCAATATTGCTTAACATTGACAATGTGCCTTGGTTCTGGCAATTTTGTGGAGGTATTGAGTATGTCCTTGTTCTATAGTCTTCACCACCCACACTCACAAATGGAATTCACTAGCAGAGGTCTGCAGATTAAGCCCTTGCAAACATAGACCCCTAGGATATATTCTGGCACAAGAGAAAGATAAACTCTATATGGATGTGGGGGTGAACATCCTATTCCAAGAAGCAAAGTCACAGCTTTGGTCTTATTTTTTTTTAATTAAGTTTATTGGGGTAACATTGGTTAATATAATTATATAATTTTCAGGTGTACATTATAATTTGACATTTGACATTTGTATATTCTATTATGTGTTTACCACCCAAAGTCCAGTTTTCTTTAGCTACCATATATTTAATCCCCTTTATCCACTTCATCCTCCCCCTAAACCCTGTATTTGACCTCCTTTACATTGTCTGCCTCCACCTTCCTCCCTTACTCCATTAGTAACCACTAGATAATAGTCCATGTCCATGAGTCTGTTTGTCATGCTCATTTGTTGCTTTTAAGTTTATATCCTCCATATAAGTGATATCATGCAATTTTCACTTTTTTTCTGTCTGATTATTTCACTTAGCATGATTATATCAAAGTCCATCCAAGTTGTCACAAATGGCAGTATTTCATCTCTTCTTATGGCTGATTTTTCATTGTATATATGTACCACAGCTTCTTCAGCCAATCATCTATTATAGGACATTTTGGTTCCTTCCATGTCCTGGCCACTAGGAATAATGCTGCTATGAACGTCAGTGTGCAAATATCTTTTTGTATACGGGTTTTCAAGACTTTGGGGTAAATATCCAGTAGAGGGATTGCTGGATCATATGGTAGATCAATTCTTAGTTTTTGAAGAACCTTCATACTGTCCTCCATAGTGGCTGTACCAATTTGCAATCCCACCAGCACTGTATGAGGGTTCCTTTTTCTTCACATCCTCTCCAACATTTGTTAATAATTGTCCTATTGATTATAGTTATTCTAACAGGTGTGAGATGGTATCTCATTGTGGTTTTGACTTGCATTTCCCTAATAGCTAGCAATGTGGAGCATCTTTTCAAATATTTGTTGGCCATTTGTATATCCTCTAGGGAGAAGTGTCTGTTCAGGTCCTCTGCTCATTTTTTGATTGGATCATTTGCTTTTCATTGTTATTGACTTGTATGAATTCTTTGTATATTTTGATAATTAGACTCTTATTGGAGGCATTGCTTGTAATTATATCTTCCCATTCAGATTGTTCTCTCTTTACCTCGTTGACAATTTCTTTTGCTGAGCAGGGTTTTTTTGCTTGTCGAAAATTATTTGCCCATATAAATATGTGTTTACTTCTCGACTCTCCGTTCTGTTCCACTGCTCTGTGTGTCTGTTTTGCTGTCCCTGCACTGTAACCTTAATTACTGTCATTTTGATTATTGTCACTCTGTGGTATAATTTGAAGTCAGGCAGCATGATTCCTCCAGGCTCATTCTTTTTTTCTCTGAATGGCTTTGGCAATTTAGGGTCTTTTGTGCTTTCAAACAAATCTGATAATTTTTTTGTTATTTTTCTTTAAAAAATGCCGATGGAACTTTGATGAGAATTGCTTTAAAACTATATAATGCTTTATGCAATATGGTCATTTTAACTATGTTGATTCTTCCAATCCAAGAACACAAAATCTTTTTCCATTTTTTTTTGTATCTTTGATTTCTTTTAATAGAATCTTGTAGTTTTCATTATATAGGTCTTTCATATGTTTTCTTAAATTTATTCCTAGGTATTTTATTCTTTTTGTTGCAATTGCAAAATAAATTATTTTTTTCCACATCTTTTTCTGACACTTTGTTATTAGATGATAGAAAAGCTATGGATTTCCAAACATTGATTTTGTATCCAGAAACTTTACTGTATTTGCTTATTGTTTCTAGAAGTGTTCTTGTGGAGTTTTTAGGGTTTTCTGTATAAAGAATCACCTCAGTATGACTTCTTCATTTTCTATTTGCATGCATTTTATATCTTCCTCTTGCCTGATTTCACTTGCTAGAACCTCCAAAGTTATATTGAATAACACTGGCAACAGTGAACAGCTTTGCCATGTTTCTACTCCTAGAGGGAAGATTTTATGTTTTTCACCATTAAGTATAATGTTGGCTGAAGGTTTGTCATAGATGGCCTTTATCATGTTAAAATACTTTCCTTTTATACCAACTTTGCAGAGTGTTTTGATCATAAACGCATGCTGTATCTTGTCAAAGGCTTTTCCTGCATCTATTGATATGATCATATAATTCCTATGTTTTAATTTGTTTGTGGTGTATAACATTAATCGATTTGCATATGCTGAAACATCCCTGTGCCTCTGTAATGAAGCCCACTTGATTGTGGTGTATAATCTTTTTAATATGTTACTGTATTTGGTTCACAGAATCTTATTTAGGGTTTTCACCTCAGTGTTCTTGAGAGATATCAGTCTGTAGTTTTCTTTTTGTTGTTGTTGCTATCAAGATCAGGTTTTGATATCAGAGTAATATTGACCTCATAAAATGAGTTGGAAATATTGCCTTCTCTTCAATTTTTTGGAAGAGTTTGAGGAGAATAGGTATTAAATCTTTGAATATTTAGTAGAATTTAGTGGTGAAGCCATCTGGTCCTGGACTTTTACTTTTTGGTAGGTTTTTGATAATTGTTTCAATTTCCATACTGCTGATCAGTTTATTTAGATTTTCCAGTTCTTCTTGATTTGTTCTAGAAAGGTTGTATTTTTGTAAGTACTGGTTTATTTCTTCTAGATATTAAATTTGGTGTTATATACTTTTTCATAGTATTCTTGTATGATCCTCTGTATTTGTGCGGTGTCTGTCATACTTTCTTCTTTTTCACCCGTGATTGTGTTAATTTGTGTTTTTTCTCTTTTATCTTCAGTGAATCTAGCCAGTGGTTTGTCAATTTTGTTAATCTTCTCAAAGAACCAGCTCTTTGTAGCATTTATTTTTTCTATTGTTTTTTGTTGTTGTTGTTTTTAATTTTATTTTTTTTCTGCTCTAATTTTGACGGTTTCTTTCCTTCTGCTGACTTTAGGCTTCAATTTTTCTTCTTTTTATAGTTTTGTAAGATGAAACATTAGATTGTTTATTTGGGCTCATTTTTCTTTATGGAGATAGGTCTGTGATGATATAAACTTTCCTCTTATGCCCACTTTGCCATGTCCCAAAAGTTTTGATATGTTGTACTATCATTATCATTCATTTCTAATTATCTCTTGATCTCTCTTTTTATTTCTTCTCTGACCCAATTATTCTTCAATAGCATGTTGTTTAATCTTCATGTATTTGTGGTTCTTCCTGATTTCTTTTGCACTTGATCTCTACTTTCCCAGCATTATGATCAGAGAATATGGTTGGTATGATTTCAATCCTCTTATATTTGTTGGGAGGCTATCTCTGTGTCTATTTGTGGTCGATTCTTGAGAATGTTTCATGTGCAGTAGAGAAGAATATATAAGCAGCTGTTTGGGGATGGAAGGCTCTGTAGATCTCAATTTTATCCAGTTATTTAAAGATGTTATTTCCTTCTTGATTTTCTGTTTCAATGGTCTGCTTCTATCTGACAGTGGGGCATTTAGGTCCCCTACTGTGATAGAGTTTTGGTCTATTTCTCCCTTTAGTTCTATTAGTAATTGTTTTACCTATTTTGGAGCTCTCTGTTTGGAAGCACAGGTCGTCTTGGTTCATAATTCCCTTTATCATTATGAAATATCCCTCAGTATCTTACGTTATCTTTTTATTTTGAAATCTATTTTGTCTGATATTAGTATTGCTACTCTTGCTTTTCTCTGAATGCCATTTGCTTGAAATATCATTTTCCCTCTTTCACTTTGAGTTTATATTTGTCTTTGGAGTGGAGATGTGTCTCCGGGAGGCAACGTATGGTTGAGTTTATTTTTTTGATCTATTCTGTAACTCTGTGCCTTTTTATAGGTAAGTTGACCCCATATAATCTTCTTATAGCCATTTTATTTTGCTTTCTGGTAGCTTAGTGTTTTCATTGCTTCTTGGTCCTTGTGTTTCTGTTTTTGTTTTTGTTTTTGTTTTTTAATTTTGGTTGGCTTTTGTGGGTTTTCCTTCAGGTCCTTCTTGTTTTATGTTATATATTTCGGTTTTGAGTCTTTGGTGTGTGGTTACCATTATGAATAATAAAGAATATATGCAGTCATCCATTTTCTTCTGCATGTGCCTTATCTCTATTCCCCTTTGTGAATCTGAATCTTTCAATCTCCCCTTTTTCAGTCATTGTTATCTCAATTTGTCCCTATGTATACTGACTGTTCATTACTATCATGTTATAACCATTCTCTTCTTATTATTTAATCTTGCACTCCTCTGCTTCTGTTTCCCTGATAGTCACTTTACTCCCAATTATGTTTTGTGTGTGTGTATGTCATTTTGTTTTAGGTGAGCTGACCCCTTTAAGTATTTCCTGTGCAGGCCTCATAGTGAAGAATTTCCTCAATTTTTATATGTCTGGAAAAGTCTTAATTTCTCTTTCATATCTAAAGGAGAGTTTTGCTGGATACATTATTTTTGGCTGGTGTTCCTTTCATTTAACAGTTTGAATATTTGATTCTACTCCTTTCTGCCTTGTACAGTTTATGCTGAGAAGTCCAAGGATGATCTAATGGGTTTACCTTTATACGTTACCATTTTTTTCTCCCTGGCTGCATTGAGAATTCTGTTTGTTGTTGATTTTTGATAATTTTAATACAATGTGTCTTGGTGAAGATCTTTTGGGGTTGAGATAATTGGGTGTTCTGTTGACTTCTTGAATTCCCAGCTTCAGCTCATTCCTTAGATTTTGGAAATTGTCATCCTGTGTTTGTCTGAAAAGGCTTTCTAGTTCCTGTTTCTTTTCCTCATCTTCGATAAAGCCCATTATTCTTATATTTCTTCTCCTGATGGTATTAGCTAGTTTTTTAATTTCTCTTTCATTATTTTTCATTCTTTGGTTTCTTTCTTCTTCCTTCTGATTTATTTATTTATTTATTTTTGTATTTGGTTGACTCTATTTCCCAAGTTTGCTATTTAATTTTTAGCTATTGCAGTGTTTTCTTTCTTTTCTTTCTTTTTTTCTTTTTTTTCTTTCTTTTTTCTTTCTTTCTTTTTTCTTTCTTTCTTTTTTCTTTCTTTCTTTCTTTCTTTCTTTTTTCTTTCTTTCTTTCTTTCTTTCTTTTTTCTTTCTTTCTTTCTTTCTTTCTTTCTTTCTTTCTTTCTTTCTTTCTTTCTCTCTCTCTCTCTCTCTCTCTCTCTCTTTCTTTCTTTCTTTCTTTCTTTCTCTTTCTTTTTTCTTTCTTTCTTTCTTTCTTTCTTTCTTTCTTTCTTTCTTTCTTTCTTTCTTTCTTTCTTTCTTTCTTTCTTTCTTTCTTTCTTTCTTTCTTTCTTTCTTTCTCTCTCTCTCTCTCTCTCTCTTTCTTTCTTTCTTTCTTTCTTTCTTTCTTTCTTATCTCCAGAAGGTCTATTCAGTTCCTTTTGAGGGTTTCAACCTCCTTTCTCTGCTCATGTAGTTGGTTTTTCAGTTTCTTAAATTGTTGATATGACTCATTTCGGAACTCATTGAGTGTTTTCAGAATTACCATTGTGTATTCTCTGTCGTTTAAATGGCATATTTTTATATCTATAAGCTTATTTTCTGAAGTTTTTTTCTCTTTCTTTGTGAAATGCTTTGCACCCTTGACTATTCATGGCATTTACTGGACTATTTCTCTGCCTAGGCACTAATGGAAATGTATTTTGCTTTTTTCCCCATATAGATTTATTATATAAAGGTCTCTCTTTAGTCTATTGCAAAGATGGCATTGTTCTTTTGGTTTACAGTAGGTGGTATTTAAGCCTTTTGGATCCCTGCTTTATATAAAGCCTTAAAAAAGTCTTTTTATTTTCTGATAGATATTTAATCACACTTGCTACCCTCAGTTTCAGTCCTTTTCAATGTTAGGGACAGTTTCAATAGCATTTGCTCAGATTCCTCTGGAGCTCCGCGGTGTTTGGTCTCGGGGGGTATGCGGGGAGGGGCCCTGTGGATTGGGGTTGGGGGATGTGACTCTGCCTCGGTTTTGTAATCATGGCGGGTAAAAATCAACTCTTGTTTTTCTGCAGTCCTACTTCTCTGCCTTCTGCTCTGATGGTTGGGTCCTGCCACTAGGCGGCCATGAGGAGCTTACAACTTTTCCAGGCAGGGCTGTTCAGTGAACTGGATGCTCCTTCTCCCCCTCATCCTCCTTCTACGAGGAGCTCCATTGAGAGGCAGCTTCTTTGTTGCTCCCAGTCCACTGCCCAACACCAGAGTTCTGACCTGTGGTAGCTCTTATGCACAGATCCCATGCTCAGACATGCTAGTGCGCAGTTTGGGTGTTTTTTGTTGAGTTTTATATGTTCAGCTTATTGTTGTTTCAAGGGGAGAGATCTGCCATGTTTCCAAAGATCTACTTTATATAATTATATTGCTTCCTAGGTAATGCGAGAAGAACACTGTGAGTGAGATTCATATACTTTGTGAAATACAATAAAATAGAGTATTTTTAACAAGACTTTTAAAAATAGCTTGATTCATTGATTTTATTACAATATATAGTCATAAAAATATATAATTTATTATTATAAATTAATGGTTTACATTAAGGAATACAAAAATATTCATTAATTTGTTGGCATATCAGTTAGAAGGGAATTAAATAAAAAAGGTAAAAATATAAGGTGTTTTTCACTAAAAGTGTTAATGGAAAGGCAAAATAAAAATAAGATTATTCTCGCATCATTCAGTGAAAAAAATCTGGCTAGATAACAGAATAACATTAAACATAAAAAGTTGAATACTAAAAATGATGTAATAATTACTAAAGAGCTAGTATAAATTGCAAGGATTTAGATCATGAGTTTTATCTTAAAACAGTGAGAGTAAACTAAACTAAAAAAGCCCAAGACTTGCTTTTCAGTTTTGTTTTGAAAGGAACTTTTTAGGGTAGAAAGAATTTCTCCCTACTATCACTTATCCTGTGGTGTTTACTGAATGCCAAGGAAGTTTAACAATATATGTTAACCTCCCTGAACAAAAAATAAGTCTTCCCTCAGGCTGCATAAACTCATGGAATTATTATAGTCCCTGGACTATTGTTTGCTTATCACAGATATTTTACCCTATGCATGTGAGACTTAGTGTTACACCTCAAACTTTAAGGAGTCCTTCACATAGATTTCTGGGCTTGTTTGTTTTCAGGTTTCTTCCTCTTTATCACTCTGTCACTTAATCCTACCCACCTTTCCCCTAACACCCCCCCCTTACCCCTCCTGGACTTAGAAAGACCTCTCTACTTGGGGTCCCTTTCTCTGAATCTCAATACAGAGCATGTTTCTGAGAATGAGCAAGCACTGTTGCAGACTCACCTCATTCTTTCTCTTCTTCATGGAACACAGACCTGTGCTACCTTTTGTTTGATACCTGGAGAAATTTGGTCATACATTTTGTCCAGTGTTCCAGTTGTTTAGAAAGTTAACACATCATGGCTAGAACCATGACTTTAAAGATGAGAAAGCTAAAGCTAGAAGAGTCTATCACTTTAACATGAGATATGTTATGGGAACATGAATTGAACTCTGCATACCATCTATATTTCTTTATTTTATTTTATTAAAATCAAACTAAATAACTTTTTAAATTACATTTATATAGTATTAATGAGTGTATGTATGTTGTTAGTACTTGAACACTATAGCTGGCCCCTACCAATAACTTGGAAATAATTTTGTCCTCTGAAAAGTTACATTTTAAAAATAAATGAAGGAACATGTTAAAACTATAGAAAAAAATGCTGGTCTGGTAATCCTGATTTTATTCTGATTAAAATTATTGATATTTTCAAAGGAAGAGCAAGGCAGTTTGAAGAGGATTGGATTTTGTAATGTGCACACCACACACACACACACACACACACACACATTTAAAGATAAACTTTGCTTTTATTTATGCACACACATTTCAAAGTGAGAAAACTTTGACAACTAGCTTTTAATACTCTTTTTTTTTTTTTTGTGGGAGAGACCATCCTTCCAGTAAGCACTAATATTAAAAGCTGTCTCACCCAGATAACATGAAATGATCCAGTCTGTAAGCAAAGAATTTTGTTGTTTGCTTTCACAACTTTACAGTCAAGATTTAACTTCCCATATCTGTCTATGTGGTCAATCACACCGATGCTCTGCCAAGATCTCCTTGGGTTCTTTTTAACTACTTTGTGCACCCCAAATCTTCCATGTGGTTTTGATTCTAATAGCCAATACCTGCAACTCATTTTTTTTGGAAGAGTGTCTAAGGGGCACTGGAGCCCTCATTGTCTGTGTATAAAGAGGACAAAATTGCCCAGAAATTTGCAGCCCTACAAGACTGAGGCTTAGCTAGTTGCACCTGATTGACATATGTAATGATAGGTACTCCAGATATCTTATTTCTGGGTAGGACAATTCTGAGGTTTAACTTATAATTCAAACCTGGAAGGCATTGTCAGTAGTTTCCCCACTTCTTTGTCTCACTGTCTCTCTCCCTCATTCATTTCTTCTGGGACACTTTTTGTATCAACCACTCGCACAGATTCTTATATCAGCATCTACTTCTGAGCTCAAGGTAACATATTCTGCTTTTTAGATTAAAAAAAAAAAAAGGACTATGTCATCATGAGAATTTTAGCCCATGCTTCAGTAACATAGCTCATGTTAAATCAGTAAACAGATGTTAGACATGTTGTCTTTTGTATGAAATTTATAAATTAGATTAACATTAGTCCTAACCTGAAATACATATATTTGTAATCAAGTTTGTAAACCTCAAAACCAAATTAAGCAATGTCTTGGAAAATTATAACGGTTCAAAAGATAATAAATTCTTACAAATTCTTTGAAGAAAATTACTGATCATCTAAGAATGCTTCTAACTTTTTTTTTATTATATATAAGCCTTGTTTTGTACTTCAATTTTCTATGATACATTATTATTTTGGTTTATTATAATCTTTATGCTTTATGTGACCAAACCACATGTTTATAGGAAACTTCATTAAACCATCTGCTCAATAAGATTAGAGAAATTATTCCTGTATTATTCTTTAAATTAAAATAATGATTCATACATTATCAAAGTAAACATCTGTAAATTACCACAACATTATCACCCTCCTCCTCCTCATTATTATCATTATCATTATCATTATCACCACTAATGTTGTGATCATAATTGGCAAAATCAAGCTATATAGGAAACAGAAAATAGGAAAAAATTTAGATATAGCTAAGTCAATGTTTGTATATATTACTCAGATTTAATTAGAATATATTAATATTCAGATTTCTTCTTTATTCTCTCTGGGAAATGTCTAATTCTGATGTCTTTAATTTTAGTCTTACATCAGAGATGCAATTTCATCAGTTACACAAGGTGGTTCCAATATCTCAGGGCATATCTCAATAATTTCTATCAAATAATTTTGAAACATTCACTCAATTAGTAGCCTAGAATACTCAAAAGAATATTTTAAATTCTGCCAATTCTCTCTCATGATATAAATATACATGACCAATTAGCTTCTAATTTCTGATTGGCCAATATTTATTATTCCAATAGAAGATATGTCTAGTAGAACATTAACTTATTTATTCACTCAATAAATACTGATTGAGTGTTTAGATGTTGCACAATGGACTATGGCAAAAAAAATAAAAGTTAAAAAGAGTATACAGAACTTGTCCTCAAATAACTCAAAATTCTGTGGATATAGAATTTTGATCTGAGGATATAGAAATGTAAAAACAAGATGTGATAATATGAATGCTATAATAATGTTAGGAAAAGAAATAATTTTTATTTTCATTTGGCATTTCGACTTTATGTCACCCAATAAATTCGTTTGGAGGACTATTAGAAATCTTTTGTCATTGTTCTCATTTTAACAGAGCGTTCTGATCAGATTGTCACATTCTTTATGTTCCTAGATGTTCTGCTTAACTTTATTGTCTTTATTTTTAAGAATCTCATATTCTTCCTGAAGGAGCCCTAAAGATTCTACATTTTGTAGCAGACTATAACTAACTAAAAAAAATAGTGATATAAAGGCAATACAATAAATTAACATCAGATGCTACAAATAAGTTTTAACCTTTGTTATAAAAGTTTTAATGCCACAAACTTTTGCTCTAAAATCTTTGAGATAATTTGCAAAGAAATGTTGAAATTGCCTCTAAACTTGTTTTGTATATTGAGGGAACAAAAGGGGTCAAGTTCACATGTCTCTTATTTATTTTTACATTATTAATTTGGAAAATATAAATGTTTAATTGATTATCAAGCACTAGATATTATCTGCAGACGTGTGCATATATCTAGGCCATTTGAGAAGTGAAATTATAGAATTCTAACTGAATGATATACATGCCCAATTAAAAGTACCATTTTAACAACAGTGGTGCCTAAAAGCATTAGTAGAGAAAAAGAAATATTACTTCCTTGTTCTCATTCTAGAATGTATTTTATTGATAATCATAGTAGCAAATATTCTAGTCATTTGTTCTCTATAAATATGCACTTTAATTAATGTAATAAAAATTGTTAAGTATATTTTTAATGCCTTATATACTGTACACATTTGCTATATCTCAGTTATTTCATGTTTTTTATAGAGAGTCTACCAACCTGGTATTATTTGAGTTTAGCTATACATATTGTAAATTCATAATAATAATAATAAAGTCCTAAGAATGTAATTATGAGGAGAAATTTCTCAGTTCTTTTTTATGAACTGAATCACTTAGAGCCAAATCAATATTATTGTAAGTAATTTTTCACTAAGAAGTTTGAGTAAAATAATTTATAATTTTTAGTAAACACTTTAATTTTATTTATTAGAAACTTTTTTTATGAAAATAATCTTCAATGGTCAAAACCATATGCTCAAATTTTAAGTCAACATTTAAATTATTTAAAGATTTTTTTAACTAAGCCCAGTTATATGCCCTTTTATGACTACAGAAGTAGTCATAAAACCAATCATATTATGCAAAAGTTAAATAACTATAGACTTTTCTGACAATAAATATTTTAAAAAGATGCTAGCCTACTTTTATATAACAAGATGCAATAGCCATTTTTAGCAAATGGGTTTTCAAAGCATTTATGTCATCAGTTGCTTATTCTTCCAGGTATTTTATTAACAACATTTAGTAACAAATGCTATCTAAGACTACAAACCTCAAACTTTATTTATTCTTGGCTTGCCAGGACTGAATTAAGGTATACAAGTGTCTCTGTTTGGGTTCCTCAGAGTAGATGCAGAGATGAGGATCCTGGTATGTCAAAGGAAAAATTAAAAGGAAGGCAAATGGTTGACCTAGTGAGAGGAGCAAGTTAAAAGACAAATTGGATTTATTCGTATTTAGACTCTTAGGTCTGAGGACTTGACATTTTCATATATGATTTGTACCTACTTTATTATGGCCAATAGAATCAATGAAATGAGAGACTTAACTTTTATGTTGTATCTTTGGCTTATTTTACTTACACACCATTGACTTGTAATTAAGACTAAAAACCAGGAATCGTATTTTTATGAAACTTGCATATAGGTATGCTCAAGTGATTTAGTTCTGTTTATTGGTATGTTTTTCTTCTTTTTCTTTAAGGCAGAGGGTGGTAAACTTTACTTGTAAAAGGTAAGATATAAATATTTTAAGCTTTGCAGACAACAAAGAGTTCTGTTGAAATTTTTTAAGAACAACTTTTTAAAATATCAAAATCAATGTTATCTTGGGGATTGTACAAAAATATTCCATGGGCCAGATTTGGCCTATGGTCACAATTTGTTCTAAGGAAGAGCTATATCTAGTATTTATAGTCTATGCATTTCAATGGAATCTAATTCAGAAATAATAATTAAGTAAACTTTTTCTTTAAAAAAGGCATAAACGTCCCAATTCCCTTACTGAAATGGTATCAAGGAAGGCTTAGTGGGGAACCAGGGCTTTCATCTCTGTTCCATAGTAATGAGCCTCCAGCCCCATGGCTTTAGTGGAAATTACATGGATGGTATGGATTTTTACCCCAATCTGTTGGAATGAGAAGCCCTTCCCCTGCACCATGAGGTGGTATCAGAAGAGAGCTGGTGGAGAGCCAGAACTTTCACTACAGGAGTAATGAGGCCATACCCCACCTCCACCATAATGTCAGTGGAGGCCACATGACCAGAAGTAAGGAGGTCTGCTCTTACCAAAGGATAGCATTGATGAAGTCCTACTGGAAACTCAAACTTTAGCCCCCACCCAGCAGTACAAAGCTTGATCCACAAGTGTGAACAGAGGCCTAGTTGGAAATCTGACTGCCTCCCTCTGGTAGTACTAAGGTAGCACTCGCATTTACCTGTCACAGCAGTGTCAGAAAAAGTCAAATATAACAGATTTAAATAAAATACTGCCTCATAAAATAATGCCCCATATACCCAGGTCATCATAAAAAAACCACTTGTCATATCACAAACCAGAAAAATCTCAGTTTGAATAAGAAAAGACGATAAACAGTGTCAACACCAAGATGATACTAAGTCACAGAAAATAGATTTTTAAAATGAAATAAAATATTTACAACTGAATAACACTATAATACATTTTTAAAAATAAACCTCAAAGAGAGACTCAAAAGGGAAATGGGAAATGGGAAATACAGAGAAAAGTATCACTGAATTTAAATATAGAGCTATAGAAATTATCATACATGAAAAACAGAAGAAAAATAGTTTAAAAACAAGAAATGAGCATAACTTTGAGGACCTGTTAGACTATAGCAAAATATCTAACATTTGTACCATCAAAGTTTCAAAAAGGGAAGAGAAAGTGGGTGAATCTGAATCAAAGAAATAGTGGCTGAAAATTTTCCAAGTTGGCAAAAGCCAAACATGAATAAATTCAAGAAGTCCAGCCAACCCAAAACAGGGTAAACTCAAAGAAATATATATTAAGACACATCATATTCAAACTTCTGAATACTAGATTAAAAAAAAAAGCCTTGAAAACAGCAAGAAAGAAATGATAACTCATCTATAGAGAAAACAATTCAAATAATAGTGGATTTTTCATAGAATGCCACAGAGGTCAGAAACAATTGACACAAATGATTTAAAGACTGAAAGGAAAGAACTGTCAACCCAGAATTTTTATCCAGTGAAAATATTCTTCTGTAATGATGGGGAAATTATGATATTTTGAAATGAAGTAGAACTAAAATGTTATCATCAGAAAACCTACCATGTAAAAATAGCTGAAAGAAATTCTCCAAAGAGAAAATTAATAATTAAATAAGGAATCTTGAAATATTAGGAAGGAGAAAAAAACAATGGAAAAAAGTAAAAATATGGTTAAATACAATATACTTTTCTTCTCATCTCGAGTTTTATTTAAAAATATTAGTTATCACTTCACACTTATTAGACAATGTAATATGCAGCTATTAAACGAAAGACTATAATAGACATTTGAAACTTATTTAAATATCTAAAGATAAGCAAAAAATAACGATGAACTGTGATATTCATAGAATATGTAGTGTAAAATATTAACAACAATGACATATAGAAGATAAATGGATGTATATTGGTATAAGGTTCTTATATTACATGTAAAATATAATATCACTTAAAGGCAGACTGTGATAAGTTAAAGATATACATTATAAATTCTAAAGCAACAATAAAAATAAAGCAAGTCATATAAGCAAATAAACCAATTAAATTCGATAGAAAATAAGGTAATAAAAATGAAATCAAAATAAAATTATAAAAATTATTCAATTAATTCAAATGAGGGTATTTAGAGAGAAAAACATAAACAGAGGACAAAATGGATACAATATTATATGTTAACTCTAAGTGAAAAATAAAAAATATATATAATTAAAAATAGAAAAGAAAAAGAATTCATAGACCACTCTCTTGATGAGTTTTGGTATAATGAGTAGCACATTTTTTTTCTGTTTAAATGGCTATATTGAAAGAAAATAGTATGAGATATATTTTTAATTACTCAGTCTCTATAAATATTTCAAACACATTATATATATTAACTACCAGATAGCCCCTTAATCTTAAAAACATATAATAATAAGCATAAAACACTCTTATTACCTTCAGACAGTAGCTTAGGAAACTAAGGCACCTACTGGCAATTTTCCAAAGGCTATACACCTTATAAGTGGGTAAATGAAATTGTAGGGTGATGAAAACAGTTTAGGACACAAAGAGAATTATGTGACAGGAAAGATTATTGAAGCTGCAAGATGCTTTTATCAGTTCAAGAGAGTAACCAACTAATAATAGTCCTACCTCTTACCTACTTATGTGAGACAAGTGAGGATATCATCTTTTCCTTCTCCAATAATGAATAAAAAAATTAAACTTTTTACAAAAATATTTTAACAGCTTTATCAAAATACAAAATATGGAGACTTCTAAGATTTATCTCTGTCCTGTTTTTTGTTTTAAATTTTATTTTAGAATAGTTTTATATTTATATTATATAGCATAGTATATATTTACAGAAAAATGGCAAAGTCAACAGAATTTCCATTGTACCCTGCATTCAGTTTCCCTGACACTAACTTCTTATATTGCCATGGTTCATTTAGTTTTTCATCTATGTTTATCATTACCATGTTTCAAATTAGGAAACTGATGTGGGTACACTGTCATTTACTAAATTCTAGAATTTATTCACACTTTCTTATTTATTTATTTATTTTTACCTAATGTCCTGTTTCTGTTCCAGGATTTTATTTAGGATCCCACATACAGTTCATTATCATGTCTCCTTAGACTCCTGTTGGTTGTGACTGTTTTGTGGAGTTTTCTGATTTTTGAAAACTTTAGACTTTTGAGAAGTACAGGTAAGGTATTTTGTAGAATGACCCTGAATTGTGGTTTGTCTGATGTTTTTCACATATTTAGACTGGGGACATACATCTTTAAATAAGAACTCAGAAGTAAGCAGTTATTTTCATCACATCATATGATAGGTACATTCTATCAACATAATTTATTATCGTTGTCACTCTTGATCACATAGCTGAGGAAACATCTGTCAGATTTCTCCACTTCAAAGTTACTCTCTTATCTTTTTCATAGTACAGTCTTTTGAATGAAGTCACAGTGCAACCCACATTTATGTAAGTTATACTGCTCCCTCTTTAGAAGGAGAATCTACATAAATTATTTGTAAATCTTCTGCTTCAAAGAATTTTGTCTTTTTTGTCATTCTTTCAACCATTTATTTATATCAGTATGTGTGTTAGTCAGCTTAGGCTGTCATGACAAAATACTATATAATGAATGGCTTGAACAATAAGATGTCATTTCTTTTACTTGTGGAGGATGAGACATCTAAGATCAAAGAGGATTCAGTTCCTTGGTGAAGACTCTTTTTCTAACTTTCAGATAGCCACCTTCTTCTCTCTCTGTCCTCAGATGGCAGAAAGAGAAAGAAGAAACAACTTTGCTAATAGGAGCACCAATGTATTCATGAGGACACCACCTCACAACTTCATCTAAATCTATGTACCTTCCAAAAGAATTTTCAAGTGCTATCACAATAGAGGGTAAGGCTTCAGCATATAAATTTGGCAGGGACACAATTGATTCCATAGCACTATGGTTATAATTCATTAGTATGTAATTAATTTTTTCTCTCTAATTGTTTCATCTTTGGCCATTGTTTATTGCAGCATTATTTACAATAGTTAAAATATGCAAGTAATTTGTGTCCACTGACAGAAGGATAAAGATAATGTGATTATATATATATATATATGTGTATATATATATATATATATGCTGATATAGAGAGAGATAGATAGATATATGAATATTATATGTTATATGTGGCTATTACATATATGAATGGATATTATATATAGGGATTATATATATAAATATTAGTCAGCCATAAATAAAAAAGGAAATTATGTCATTTCAACAACATGGATAAATATGGAGAACATTATGCTAAGTGAAATAAGTCAGACAATGAAAAACAAATACTGCATGATCTCACTTATATATGGACTTTTTAAAGAGCTGAACTCAAGACAGAGTTAGTATTTGCCAGGAGCAGGAGGGCAGTGTAGGGGAAATGGGCAAAGGTAGTCAATGGGTCTAAATTTCCCACCGATAAAACTTAAGATGAGGTAAAAAAGTTCTGGAAACATAATATAGAATATAGTGATTACAGTTAATAATATTGTATAATAAATTTGAAAGTTGCTAAGACAGTATATCTTAAAGGTTTTACTATATATAGTTATATATATATAGTTATATATATATATGTATATATATATATAGTTACATGTACCATTATATATATTGTTATATACATAACTATAGTTATATATAACAATTGTGAGGTGAGAAATTTGTTAACTAACTTTATTGTGGTTATCATTTTGGAATATGTACATATATCAAATCATTACTTTGTACACTTAAATTGGCATAATGTTATATGTTAATTACATTTCAATAAAAGTAAAGAAAAAAAGATTGTCAAAATGTCTTCCAAAGCGGTTGGACAAATTTGCAATTAATTTGCAATTAATGAGAGTATCTAATGTTCTGCATTATTGCCAGCAATTGATACTGTCAGGCTTCTGTGTCTAAAGTATTTTAACAGATATGTAGTACTATACCATTTTTGTTTAGTTAACATTTTGCTGCTGCTGCTGCTGAATGATGTTCATATGCTTATTTGCTATCTGTATATTTTCTTTGAGAAGATATCAGTTCAAATTCTTTGTTATTTTTAATTGGGTTGTTTGTTTACATTTGTTGATTTTTAAGAGTGCTTTGCATATATTGTTGATAAGTTATCAGATATAGGTTTGCAAAATTCCCTCCATTCTGTATAATTCTGCATAATATCTCTTCAGTCATGTAAGAAGAGGAGAAGTTTGATATTTAATAAAGTCTTTCTTACCAAGTTTTTTTTAATGAATCGTGCTTTTGCTAAAGTATATAATATCAATGTGTGTGTGTGTGTGTGTGTGTGTGTGTGTGTGTGTGTGTGTGTGTACTACAGTTCATCCACTATTGAGTGGATTCACATTTGGGTTGTTTCCCATTAAGGTCTATTTTAAATAATTCTACTATAGATAGTCTATCCATTTATCTTGCTCCATATGTCCATGCATTACTGTTGTGTTATCAACAGACCGTACTTAATACCCTTTAAAAATTTGTTTCCAATTTACTCTTCTATCAGCAGTGTATGCACATCTTAATCAACACTTGATATTGTAACTCTTTTTTAGTTTTACTTTTATTCATTCTACCTGTGTGTATAGTGGTACCATTTTGTGGTTTTAATTTGCATTTCCCTGATTACTAATGACATTGAACACCTTTTTATATATTTATTGTCCATTTGGACATTTTATTTTTTAAAGAGCTTATCCAAACCTCTTGCTCATTTTTGTTAATAATTTGTAGAAGTTATTCTGTAACTCTTTTTGTGGTTAATGTTAGGCAATTAGCCAAACATCCACAGTCAAATATCATGTCTGCAACTTATTTCAGTCTCTGTACTGTTGAAGCATTTATCACAAACACTGCAAGTCTAATATAAACGTATATACATAGAGAATTGATGACAAGATACAGAAAATATACAAAATATTAACAAATAATCAATCTAAATCACCACTCTGCTCCTGGACAGTGTAAACCTTACATATTCATATGGAGTCCCACTGTTTGAAAGTATTTCTCTCAACATATTCTCATGCGAGTCTCACAGCATATGTGATGCAGAAAGGGGAATTATTTCTCTCATCTTTTTATAGATGAGGATATCCCAACTAAGACAAATTGAATAACTGAGTCAAGATCATACTATTTTAAAGTTTCTAGACCATTATCAGAATCTTAATGTATCTCTTTGCTCTTAATTCTATTGTAAAAGAAACTGTACTTAACTGATAAAACATCCAATCTAATAAACTGAAAGACTTACTCTCAATAACAAAGATATGTAAATTTAGTGTAATGAATAAAAATTAATTTTAAATCACAAATTTATTGCCCTACTAGAGAAATAGTAATTCTTTTTTTTTTTTTGGTTGTGTTTTGTTTTGCCATCCTTATAGAATGTTACTCTTGGTATTTACATTAGCTAATATAGTATAGGAATAAAGCATTTAGCTGCAATATACCATGAAATGAGGACTATGGAATGGATATAACATACACATTGTATAATAAAAATATATAACAGTGTTTAATGTTTTGATTATTTTATAAAATAATTGCATCAAGGTATGATGAATATGATAATATAGTAGAAGAAATAATGACAGACTGTCACTTATATATCAATAGTTTAATATTTGTCATGTAAATAAAATTTAATTACATAAGTGAATTTTTAATTATATCTGTTAAGTGCTACATGGTGTTTTTTTAAATTAAAAATTGATACACCAAATTTAACATCTTTTCCATCATTTAGGCTAGAATCTGAACTCTTTTATTCAGTTAAAAGTGAAGTTGGGCCCCTGTTGGTCTCTATGGATTTTTTGTGTAATGGGTGCAACACTAGGGAACCCAGAAGAACTAGATTTAAAATCTTAGTCTAAACAAAATATAAGTGCTCCTCCAGTTACAATGGTGTTACTCTCAATAAATCCATTGATAATTGAAAATATTGTAGATCAAAAATGTATTTAATACTAGTGCACTGGTGAGTATTGTTTATTTATCCTCACGATTGTGTGGCTGCCTTGAAACCGCAGCTCGCTGCTGCTGCTCGTCATCAGGAGAGAGTATTGTACCCACATATCGGTAGCCTGGAAAAAGGTCAAAATTCAAAATTAAAAATATGTTTTCTACTGAATGCTTATTGCTTTTGTACCATAGTGCAGTTGAAAAATTGTAAGTTGAACTATTGTAGGTGGGAGACCATCTGCAGTATGAGCCTCTGCAAAAATATTTAGATGAGATTGCCTTAGTGGGATTGTGACTCAGAACTGCAGAAATCCTTTGGGTCAAAGGTGCACAGCAGGAAGTTGCCCATCATGAAGGATTCTCAACTCAACATTGAGAGAGAGAGGGAGAAGTACCAGGAAATGTTCAGATTCAGACAACTACAATAATTACATAACCATGGAAAATTTAACATTTTAGAGTGTCTAACAATTGGTTAATATGTTGTATTTAAAGACATTTTTTTTTCCTCTTCCTATCTCCACTCAATTGCAAGTTGGTTGGTGCTCCCTGAGAGGTAAATAGTTGCCTAAATTTTCATTTAATTTGTGCTACATAAAAATTTACTTGGAACTATATAACTATATAATAATATAATTGTCCTAGAAACTATATTTAAACAATACCTAATATGATAACAACAGAAAACATTTAAAAATACAATCCTAAAGCTGAAAATAACTTTCAAAAGTCATTGGTCCAGATTTTAAATTCTACTTGGGAATTCATCCTAGATATTCACTTAAGGTTTTTTGTTTTATTATAGGGCAAATATCCTAGGTCTCCAAATTTCCTAGTTTATTACATTAATTTATTTATGCCATGCTATTTCATCATTCTTTGACGCTATGGTCCTTTCTGCATATTTCATGCTCTTAAGAACCTCTCAGGAAGATATGTTAGCTGTTAAGTGGCTTTGAATCAGCATATTTAAGCATAAGTTTTGAAACAACTCCAATTTGTCGCATTTTTATTTTTAATAAAAAAGCATTTGGGGAAATATCATATATAAGAGATTGTTTCAAATCAATTTTGCATAATTTATATAACTACTTTAGCATGGGCAATAATCTAGATTTTGAAAATATCCAAATTGATGTTGATTTTTCTTATCCTTGACCCTGAAAATGTTTATTTTCAGTAGATTTGATTTAGATATAGACTTAAATTATTTTAATACTATTTGCCATCTATTTTTCTCTCTTTTTCTTGAAATAAATATCAAACCTTAATCTTAGTGGCTCCATGACCTATCTGCCAAAAATATTATTTCTTAAACATACGAATAAATTTTATTTTAGTTATCTTCCCAAACACCATTAATATTTTCTATTAGACAGGTTAAAAATCTCTGCCAAAAATATAAAAGATAATGGGATAGAATTGTATGGTTGTGTCTCTACAAAGATTAAAATAGTATTCATCAAAACTTTAAAAAACATTATTTTAAGAAGAGATATTGAAGTAATTCATTTTATAATTTTTATTTAGATAATATCTAACACTTCTTCAAAATCCAAAATAAAATATTTTATTACATTTATTTTCTAACAAAAATATACTTTTAATTATTGAATTTAGCTCATATTGAATTTAGTTCAAAACTTAAAATTTTACTTTTAAAAGTAACATTAAAATGATATGAAATATTTAATAACTGTAAAAACATATCAAAAAACATAAGCATTTTCTTATGTAAAGGAAAATGGAATCAAATATGTAGTAAAACTAGTCATTCATAGCATGAGTTGTGAAACTTACACTTTTCACTATAGCAAGGATGTCAAAAAGCAGCAAGTTTTATCTGTCCATCTCATGCAATAAATCAGTCCATGAAAGAAGAAGGACCTTGGGACACAGATTGTGAAATTAGAGTCTCAGTTTTCTGGAGGAGTTTAGACCATGTGATAGACTGTGGTCTGTGGGTCCTGAGTGCAGGTTGTGTGAGGAAGGTCAGTTCTATTAATTTTGTTCTCTATCGTGAGAAACTGTATCATAGGGAGAAAACAGTGACATATTTTAAATCACTTAATAAGACATAGGTGAGGCAAGGAAAGAAAATTTAGGCAAGCTGAACCTTTATTTATATAATATCACTTACATAGGAATTCATTGTCTGTCTTCATTTATTTTCACAAAATCCCCCTTTCATTTTACTGCTATTTCTATTTTTAATATAAACACCTTCAAAAAATTATTCAGGATTTTACGAAGTCATACAACTTGCCAATGAAGGATCACAACACTTACTGCCTTGTATTTCATTTCTTGATTGTTTATCTTTTCTAATATTCCAGCAGAGTGAGCAAAGTCATTATATTTTTTATCGATTATACATCTATTTGTAAATGAGAAATAAACTGAATGTAAGCAGAGCTGGTTTATTATTTTTACCACATTTTACTACATCGATAGACTATTTATTAATTTTCTAGTATTTCCATCGGTACTCTTTTCATCAATATAAATAAATAGCAATCTCCTTAAAGTCAAGGACCTCATTGTTGATTTCTTGTGGCTGTTATGATAACTAGCTAGAAAATTTTAAGATCACAAATTGAATTTAACATGCTAAATGAAAGTTATATATTGTTAGTTCCCTATAGGTCCTCATTATGGGAGAATGAACACCATCTACTAAGTGGTATTACATTTTCTCAAAGTGTTGTTACCTAACTGGTGTATGGAGACTTCAAAAGACCAACTAAATCATTAAATAAACTCAAAAATAAGAATGTCTTTATAAAGTATGAATTTTAATTAATAATAACATATTAATATGAGCTCATTAATTATAATAAATGTACCGTATTATTATAAGATGTTAATAATGAAGGAAATTGAATGTAGAGTATATTTAGAAATCTCTATTATCTTCTCAATTTTTCTGTTAATCTAAAACTGATCTAAAAATAAATATTTAAAAACTTAGCCTATATTAAAAAAAAAAGGCATTTTAAAATTCTATTGGGCTAGTGTTTCAGAGAAAGAACATGATAACATGAGTAAATTCCATAAGCATGGGCTCATGCTACACTTCATTTGCGATAAAATCAGTCTATGTTTAGAATCAATGTGGTGTGGATTACCATGACATTGAATTATATATTAGGTAACTTTACAAAAGAGGAGTTTTGAAGAAGCAATTTAATCAGTTATCAGTTATTCTAACAAAAACAGATAAAATACAAAAAAAAAGCCTAAAATTATTTAGAATTATTAGTATAAAAAGGATTCGCAAATATTATGAGTTTCAGTATGAAAGAATATAATATTTGGTGAAATGGCAATTATCTAAAAATTAAGTTTACAGCTTTAGATAAAAAAAATCCAACTGAAGATCATGTATAAATGATATTAAAAATACATTTCTTATTTTGTTTGATAAATACTCACTGTATTTTTACTATTTTATTTGCACTGTGAAAATATAGTGGTGATCAAAATTATGGATCTTTCCAACCTTCAGAAAGCATATATATATATATATATATATATATATATATATATATATATATATATATATGCTTATATATATATATATGTGAGAGAGATGAGAATAATCGAAGACAAAGAAGCATCTAGACACATATAGGTTTAAAAATTAGAAAAGATCAAAATACTAAAGGCTAAAGAAATTTGTATCAGTCAATAAAAATTTTACAAAACTTTTATGTCAAAATACTTAATCATAATAGTGAATCCAATTATGACTGTGAATACTAATACAATATTAATAAAAATAATTTGTTTTAAAAATTGTCTTTTATTAGTATTTGTGAATCTCTGTAAATTGTATTAGTTATTTTCATAGTTTCTATGGCTATAAAACTAATTGCCAAAAAAATCAAATTAGCATAAAATAACAATTTATTATTATTATTACAGATTCTGTAAGTAGGTAATTTGGCACAGCAGAGATTTAATATTTGGGTCCAGCTGAGAAAGTCAAAGTCTAGGGACTGGAATTAATTGAAATTTTAGTCACTCACATATTAGGTGGTTATTCTGTTTGATAGCTGAACTATTCACTGGAGCTATCTAAAAACATTTATATTCAGCTCTTCATACCATGAGCTTCCTTAGTGCTTATCAGCTAGGTTCCAAAGGTGAGTGTCATAGACTCAATGTAGCTCCCCAAATTCATATGTTCATACCTAAACTCTAATGTGATAATATTTGTAGGTGAGACCTTGGGAATTAGTGCTCTTATTTTTAAAAAAGGCCACACAGAGATCTCTTTCCTCACATCTATCCACCATGTGAGGACACAATAAGAAGACTTAAATCTATGAACCAGAAAGCAGGACTTCTCCAGACAAAGCAGCAGTTGGCACCTTGCTCGTGGACTTTTCAACCTCCAAAATTGTGAGAAATAAATGGTTGTTGTTGAAGCCGCCCAGTCTATACCATTTTTTGTTATGGTAGCTTAAACTGATTAAGGCAGTGAGCATTTCATGAAGAGAGGGGAGTGCCAAGTGGAAGTTATATCATTTTTTGTCCAGCCTATGGTTGTCATGTAGCATCCCTTTGATAATACTTTTTGCATCAGAACCAATGCAAATCCTCTCAGGTTAAAGTGGAGTGGAAATAGACTTTATATCTTGATGGATAATGGCAAGATTTGAGGAGAATAAGTATATTAAAAACATTACTGTGAGTATTTTTGGAAAACATAATTTTCCACAAACATTAAGTTAATTTATCTTATTTAGTTGCTATTTGGAAAAAATCCAGCTTGTCAATCATTAAATATTTATTATTAAATGTCAGGGATTTTTCTAATCTTTGAAAATATAGCAGTGATGAGGTAGATATACTTAGAGCTTATATATTTAAAGTATCTGTCAAAATCATCTTCTTATCTTTGAAAGACAGCCCTAACCCACCACTGATGGACATAACTAGAATTACTATAGACCAAAAGATACAATTAAAAATAAAATATGAAATGATGTAATGGGATAAAGATGAAATGTCATACATGAAAATAGTTTTGTTTTTTTTTTAGTGATTATATGGTGTTTTACCATTCTGATGATTTACTAGACAAACTGTTAACAATATCACATTATCTTCATTCTGAGGTATAATAGTCTGTATTGGTTGATGAATTTGGAAGTATATCTATGAGGAATTACAGGAGACATCAGAGAACCTTTTTACATACCTCTATATTTTGTATTGTATATCCTTTACACAATATTTTAATGGGTCAATCATGCACTATAAATTAGATCAATCTTGAGCCTGTATCAAGTCAACATTCTGCCTAAGTCAGAATATTAGCCTTTGAGCTTTGGTTTAGCTCATCCACTGCAGCTAATTTAGCTCTGTGACTTCTCATTGCTGTCTTGATCTAAGACAGCAATTTGTAATTTAAGATTGGCCTAATTTTTATTTTAAAGAATATTTAATAAGGCTGGGGTACTTTTCCAAAATCTGTGCATCTTAGTTCACCTTAATTTTTAAAATTTATGTTTTCTAAGGCATGTCTGATAAATCATGATATCTTGGCTTTAGAAAAGTAGAATAAATCAAAGTGCTTCTAAGACCATCCTCTCATTTTTAATTTAATCATAATACAAAATTCTAATTTTTAATCATAATATAAAGAGTAAATTGACACTATATCAGCTTTACTTCTTTTTTTCTCCTCGTCTACTCAAGAGAAATGCAAGATTAGTTTTCTTCATCAAAGATGCATTAAAACAATTATTTTATGCAACACTCATTTCATTTTTTACAAGTATTATTTATTGAAATGAATTAATCATTATCCAAAAAGTTCAAATGCATGCTACACTGACGGATGTTATCAGGTTAGCAATTATATCCCAGGAAAGTGAAATAAACTTCATGTATTTTCTAAGACATCCCATGTCCAATTTGTATTCTTAAACCTCTATTTTAAATTAGCTCAGAAGTCTCTTCATGTTTGCTTTAGTAAAATAAAATTTAATGTGGTAATAACTAGATAGAATATGTCAAAATATGTCCTGATTTCCTAATTTAATTTTCATGACACATCTGTGATATATGACACTAAATATACAATCTAAGTCTTTATACAATTTGCATTGCCTCTTAGAACAGGAACATAAGATGTGAAGTTAAATAAAGTGACATTACAAGTCAATCTGGGAGTGAGACCTGACTTAAGCATTTTTATCTGTCTTTTTTATTGCTCAGTCTCTTTCTTCAATAAATGGTGACTGTGGATGCTGGTGAAACTTTTTCTCTATAACTATTTGGGGAAAGAACTTATTTGTTGTTTTCAATTACAGATGTCGAAAGGGACAATGATAAGCTTTACAATAAAGCATATTTTTTTTTTAACATTAAGTAAGAATGAAACAGATTAAGATTCAAGTCTTTAGTCTATTATTTAGTTTCTGTGTGTCAGAAAACTTATCCTTTACAGACTTTAGAACCTCCTCACATATAAAATTTGAATAAAAATGATCACTTTAAAGAATGTATATAATGGTTAGAGGAAACGTGTAGATACAGTAATTGGTCCAAGGCCTATGATAGGTAAAATACACAATGCATATTAGTTATTTCTATTTTTGTCTGGAATAGAATTGAAAATAGTTTAATAAATTTTCTTTTATTTTGGGGCAGTGTTGAAAGTGGGTCAGAAACTATATGCATAGTCAGGACAATTTCTGTGTTACTGAACAAAACATTTCTTTGTTATCATAAAAATAGACAAGCTTAGCCTTTATCATCTATTTCCTGAGAGGGCTTAATATTTTTCCTGCTGTATGAAGTGAATTGAGAATTAGAAATGAATGTCATAATATTTATTCTCACCCTTGAGACAGATGATTTCAGTTCACTGAGAACTGGCTTAAAGTATTGCAAAGAAAAAAAAAAGAAATTTGTTTTTATTTGGAAAGTATCAGTAAATGAGACAAATTAACTCAAGTTGAAACCAGATAATATAGTGATAGTCATTTTCTTTCTGCTTTGAGAATTTGTTTCAATAATACATTGTTATCCTTCCTATTTGAGCAATAGCACCATTGACTGTAATTATTCTTTGTATGAGTTTTTACTAAAAAGACCAATGTGCCATAATCATTTCATTACATACTGTGCATTCTTGAAAATATATTTTTGATTTTCAAATGTGGCCATTTGTTGTTGTTAGTGTTTTTATTCCTTCGCCTTAAACTCATAATGTAACTGAAACATTAATTCAAAGATACTTATCTTCAGCCATTTCTGACTATAGCATGCTCATTCCAGGGTTCTGCTGTCAGAAGCATCACAGTGTGCCACATTTCTTGTGGTGAGCCTCAGTGTATGCCACTGTTGTCCTCATGAATCATCAATAAAGCCTCTGTGTAGATACACTGCTATCTTCATTTTTTATCTACATCTAGTAAAAAATATTTGTGATGGAATATATTCAGCACTGTCAGGTTAGGTTTATACCACTAGTAATCAGACATTTCTCTAGTTTAGCATATTTAAAAGTGTTTAGCATATTTAAAAGTAAGGTATGGTGATCTCAGCAGAAAAAGAAAAGTAAGGACTTCCAGGAATATCTTTCACAAAGACAAATAACATGTAAAAATTTGCCAAAATAAACTTTTTCAGAACTCTGAAAATATCCCAAACTTGCAACAATCTGAGCAGTTTATTCAAGAAAAATGACTGAAGCTCAGTAAAAATAGCCAGCTTTGTGGCATTTTAACTACCTATTGTTATCATCTTCTTTAGCAACACAGTAACCCAGAAAGCCAACAGACCTGAAATCATGGTGAGAATCATTAGCCTAAGAGAAACTAGAGCAGATAGATGAATGTAAAGTTTATCAAAAGCGTAATTTCCAGAGGTTTTTTTTATTTTTTGACTTGTCTCACAATTCCCTTGAAGCGCCCACATGCAGGGATGAGTTTATTTGATCTGATTTAAAGCTCACTCAGTGCAAATAGGTTTTCCTCTCTTAGGACATTTGTCTAGAGAATAAATAACAGCAATAATTTAACATTGCAGCTTCTTGAACAGAAACAATAGTTAAGGCAAACAGAAAACTTATCAAAATTCTTAAAAGAAAAAAATTAGAGAATAAGATATACTTAAGGAGATTAGAAAATATTAAATATTTTGCCTGAAATAAGGAAGACCACACATATGTATAAGATTGTGTCTATATTCAGAACTATAAAAATACTCAAGAAAGATCTAAGGAAGTCCTTTATTTTTATCTCTGACTGATCTTGAGGCTCTTCACAATCAGTAAGTGATGACTGGTAGAGTTGTAAAGCCTTACCTGAGTACTGAAGTACTGTCCTAAGTGTACTGAGAGCTCCTTAATAAAAAGTCTTGGAGACTTAACGATTCCAAGTAGTTAAGATATTTCCTAGCCAATCATAGCTGACTTCCAAGATAAATGAACAAAGACTTCAGTAGACACATGCAACAAAACAGACTTTTCAATGGATGGACCTAAAGATAATTATGCTAAGCAAAATAAGCCAGACAGAAAAAATTGAAAATCACATGATATTACTTATATGTGAGATATAAACCTAAAAGCAACAAATGAACAGGACAAACAAACAGAGACTCATGAACACACAACAGACTAGTGGTTAACTGAGGGGAGAGGGAGAGGAGAGGTAGACAGGATAAAAGGGGTCAAATATGTGATGAAAGAAAGAAATTTAACTATGGGAGGTAAACACATGGTGTAAATATATATATATATATATATATATATATATATATATATATATGCCTTACTGTAAAAAAAAAAAAAAGAATAGACTTTTCAGTAAGTTCACTAAACAACCAGCTCTAACAAAAGCAGCAATAACAAGCACTGTATTGTTGCTTGCTATTATTTTGGGGATGGTTATCATCCAGAGTTGCTGAAAAACATTATATTAAATTTGAAGTGAAACTCAAAAATATTATTAGACACACACATGCGCGCACGCGCGCGCACACACACACACACACACACACACACACAAAGAAGAAGAAGAAGAAGAAGAAGAAGAAGAAGAAGAAGAAGAAGAAGAAGAAGAAAGAAAGAAAGAAAGAAAGAAAACTGTGATTCTAACACAGGGGGAAAAAAATTCAACAAGTATTGCCTGTGTGAGAGAGCCCAGATGCCATATTTATCAGACAAAGACTTCAGGTAGCTACTATAATTATGTTCAAAGTACTAAAAGAAATTATTTTAAAAGAGTTATTAGGACACTATTTAATCAACTAAATATTAACAAATAGACAGAAATTGTAAAAAAATAGGAAACAAATTCTGGAGTTGAAAATATAATAAATAAAACAAAAACTTACTAGAGATTCTCAATCATAAATTGAAACTGAAAAAAGAATGAACCAGCAAATTCAAAGAGAAATAAAAAAATATTATACAATTTGAAAAATAGTGAAAAAAAGAATAAAGAAAAATTAACAACATTTCAGAAATGTAGGACATTTAGTGTATTTTTATAGCTCTACACAATTGTATTAAAGAAGAAAGATCTTAAATCAATAATTTAACTTTCACTTTAAGAAAGCACATGAAGAAGAACATACTCAGAATAAATAAGGAAACATTGGCCTTAAACAATATGTTAGACTGGATTAACTTAATAGGTAGATATATAAAACAATGGATCCTAAAGTAACAGAATAAGTATTTTTCTAAGTGCATATGGAACATTTTCCAAGGTCAATCATATATTTTAGGCCACAAAACAAATATTAATAAATTTAAGAGAATTAAATCATATAAAGCATCTTTTCTGACCACAAGGCATGAAACCAGAAATTAATTATGTAAAGAAAACTGAAAAATTTACAAATATGTAAAGATTAAACAACATGCTACTGAACAACAAATGGGTCAGAAAAAATTAAAAGAGAAAGTTTTTAAAACTACCTTGAAACAAATTAAAATAGAAGTGTAGCATATCAAAATTTATGAAACGTAGTAAAAGCAATTCTTAGGAGAAAAGTTTATAGTGATGTCTCTCTCAAGAAACAAGAAAAAATATCTAATAAACAGTCTAACTTTACCCCATAAAGAACTATGAAAACAAGAATAAAGCCTCAAATTAGTAGAAGAAAGGCTACAACAAAGATTAAAGCAGAAATAGATAAAATAGAGACTAAAAAGACTATAAAAAAGATCAATAAAACTAAGAACTGGTTCATTGAAAAGATAAAATTGTCGAACCATTAGCTACATACAACCAAAAAATGGAAAAACTCAAACAAATAAAATCAAAATTGAAAAATAAGATGTTACAAATGATACCACAGAAATACAAAGAATCATAAGAGAGTACTATAAACAATTATATGCCAACAAATTGGATAACCTGGGATTAATGGATATGTTCTGGACATGTACAAACTATTAGTACTAAATGATGATGAAATAGAAAATCTGAAAAGACCAATTACTAGTAAGGAGGTTGAATCAGAAATCAAATATATTTCAGCAAACAGAAGTTCATAACCAGATGAATTCTTTGGTGAATTCTACAACATAAAGATGAATCAATACCAATCCTTCTCAAACTCTTTCAAAAAATAGAAAAGGGTATCGAGAGAAACATGGCAGAGTAAGAGAAGTCCTCAGAGTTCTCCTTTTGAAACAACAATAAGCTGAACATCTAAAACTCAACAAAAACCACCCAAACTGCACGCCAGCAGTGGAATCTGCACATAAGAGTTACCATAGGTCAAAACTCCAAGATTTGGAAAGTGGGTGAGGAGAAACAAAAAAGCTGTCTCTTGTTGCAGCCAGAACTCCTTGCAGGAAGAAGGGAAGGAAAGAAGGTGCAGTGAGTTCCCTGAACAGCTCTGAGAGAGCTGAGAGCTCCATGTGGCCAGCAGTAGTGCCCAGGCATCAGGACAGAAAGCAGAGAAGTGGGGATGACAGAGAAGCAGGGATGGCAAGGAAACAACAGTTGATTATTATCATCCATGGTTGCAAAACTGAGGCTGACCCTCTGCTCCCATCCTCTAACCCAGACAGCAACTTCCCCCATATTCTCTGAGATAAAACACTGCAGAGCCTCAAGGGAATCTGAACAAAAGAGTGTAAAACTATCACTAATAGTGACAGGGACTAAGACTGAAGGTAATCAAAATGATTACATCTATAAGAAAAAAAAAGGTATTATTAAGGCTTTATATAAAGCAGGGATCCAAGAGGCTTAGATGTCACCAACTGGAATCCAAAAGAAAACACCTTCTTTGCAATAGGCTAAAGAGAGACCCTTATATAACAAATCTTCTTTCTGGGAAAGAAAAAAAGAAAGAAAGAAAAAGCAGAATACCCTTTCATTAATGCCTGGCAGAGAAGTAGTCCATTAAACACCATGAACAACCAAGGTAGCAAGGTATGTCATAAAGAAAAAGAAAAATCTCAAGAAAATAAACTTATAGACATAGAAATATGCAACTTAAATGACATAGAATTCAGAATGATACTTCTAAAAATACTCAATGAGATCCAAAAAAACTAATAACAATAATTTCAGGAAATGAAAAAACAACTAGGTGAACAGAGTGAGTTCTAGAGTGAGGAGAGTGAAACCCTCATAAAGAACGGAATAGAACTTCTGGTGATGAAGACCACACTGAAAGAGGTAAAAAATAAAATAGTATGTTTGGGAAATGGAGTTAACCAAATGGAGGAAAGGATCAGTGATATCGAACACAGAAGTCTAGAACTAAATCAGAAGAAAGAAGAGAGAAACCGAAGAATAAAAAAACAATGAAAGAGAACTATAAGAACTAGCTAATACCATTAGGACAGGAAACATAAGAATAATGGGTGTTATCTAAAGGGAGGAAAATTAGCAGGGATTAGAAATCATTTCAGACAAATACTTGACGAGAATTTCCCAAATCTAAGGAATGAGCTGGAGATGGAATTCAAGAAGTCAACAAAACACACAATTATCTCAATCCAAAAAGTCCTTCTCTAAGACACATTGCATAAAAATTATAAAAAATCAATGACAAAGAATTCTCAGCACAGCCAGGAAAAAGAAGGTAACCTACAAAGGAAAACCCATTAGATTATTGACAGACTTCTCAGCACAAACTTTAAAAGCCAGAAAGGAGTGGAATCAAATACTCAAACTATTAAATGAAAGAAACCACTAGTCAAGAATAATGTATCCAGTAAAGCTCTCCTTTAGATATGAAGAAATAAAGATCTCTCCAGGCATACAAAAATTGAAAGAATTCTTCACTACAAGGCCTACAGTACAGGAAGGCCTTTCAGTAAAAAGGGGTCAGCTCCTTAAAACAAAATTAAATATATATATATATATATTTAGGAGTAAAGTGACTATCAGGAAGATAAAAGCAGAGGAGTGCAACCGTTACTAAGAACAGTGCATTATAAGCTTAAACAATAGAAAGAAATTTGCTATAGCAAGATAGTAATGAACGTTCAGCATACATAGGGACAAATTGAGATAACAATGACTGAAAAGGGGAGGATTCAAAAATCCAAATTTGCAAAGGGGAATGGAGATAAAGCACATACAGAAGAAAATATATTACGGTATATATATATATATATATATATATATATATATATATATGTATATATATATACCTATCCTTTACATATTCATAATCGTAACTACACGCCAAAGATTCAGAACTGTTGCATATAACATAAAACAAGAAGGACCAAAGGGAAAACTCACAAAATTCAACCAAGATAAAGAAAACAGAAACACAAAGACAAGGAAGCAATGGAAACACTGAGGTACCAGAAAGCAAAAGATAAAATGGCTATAAGAAGACCTCATATTTCAATAATTATCCTAAATGTAAATGGGCTCAACTTACCTATAAAAAGGCTCAGAGTTGCAGAATAGATCAAAAAACAAAACTCAACCATATGCTGCCTCCAGGAGACACATCTCCACTCCAAAGACAAATGTAGACTCAAAGTGAAAGAGTGGAAAATGATATTTCAAGCAAATGGCATTCAGAAAAAACTAAGAGTAGCAGTACTAATATCAGACAAAATAGATTTCAACATAAAAAGATAACGCAAGATACAAAGGGACACTTCATAATGGTAAAGGGAATTATGAACCAAGAAGACATAACACTTATTAATATCCGTGCTTCCAATCAGGGAGCTCCGAAATAGGTAAAACAATTACTAACAGAACTAAAGGGAGAAACAAACCAAAATACTGTCATAGTAGGGAACCTAAATATTCCACTGTCAGATATGAACAGATCATTGAAACAGAAAACCAATAAGGAAATAACATCTTTAAATGAAACATTAAACCAACAGGATAAAATTGACATCTACAGAGCTTTCCATCCTCAGACAGCTGCTTATATATTCTTCTCTAATGCGCATGAAACATTCTCAAGAATTGACCACATACTAGGACACAGAGATAGCCTCAAGAAATATAAGAGGATTGAATTAATACCAACCATATTCTCTGATCATAATGCTTTGAAACTAGAGATCAACTGCAAAAAGAAAGCAGGAAGAACCACAAATACATGGAGATTAAACAACATGTTACTGAAGAATAAGTGGGTCAGAGAAGAAATTTAAAAAAGAGATCATAAGATACATAAAAACAAATGATAATGATAGTACAACATATAAAAACTGTTGGGACACAGCAAAATCAATCATAAGAGGAAACTTCATGCAATTATAGGCCTACCTCCGAAAACAAGAACAAGCCCTAATAAACAATTTAATGCTCATCTTAAAAAACTAGTAAAGGAAGAACAAATGAAGCCTAAAGTCAGCAGAAGGAAAGAAATCATCAAAATTAGAGCATAAATAAATACAATTGAAAAAAAAAGAAAAAATAAATGCAACAAAGAGCTGGTTCTTTGAAGTTAATAAAATTGACAAACCCCTGGCTAGACTCACTAAAGAAAAAAGAGAAAGAACACAATAAACAGAATCAAAGAAGAAGGAGGGGAAATTATGACTGACATCACAGAAATACAAAGGATCATAAAAGAATACTATGAAAAAGTATCTAACACCAAATTTAATAACTTAGAAGAAATGGAACCGTACTTGGAAAAATACAACCTTTCTGGTCTTAATCAAGAACTGGAAAATCTACATAGACTGATCAGCCGTGTCAAAATTGAAACAATTATCAAAAACCTACCATAAAGTAAAAGCCCAGGACCAGATGGCTTCACTAGTGAATTCTACCAAACATTCAAAGAAGATTTAATAACTATTCTCCTCAAACTCTATGAAAAAAAATCGAAGAGGAGGCAATACTTTCCAACTCATTTTATGAGGCCAATATTACTCTGATAACAAAAACTGGTAAAGATAACACAAAAAAAGAAAACTACAGACCAATATTTTTCATGAACACAGATGCAAAAATCCTACATAAGATATTAGCAAACTGAATAGAGCAACATATTGAATAGATTAAATACCACGATCAAATGGGCTTCATTCCAGAAGCACAAGAGTGGTTCAACATACACAAATCAATGTAATATACCACATAAACAAATTAAAAAATAAGAATCATATGATCATATCAATAAGTACAAAAAATGCCTTTGACAAGTTACAGCATCCCTTTATAATCAAAACACTTCATAAAATCGGTATAGAAAGTACCTTAACATAACAAAGGTCATATATGACAAATCCTCAGCCAACATTATACTTAACGGTGAAAAACTAAAACCCTTCCCTCTAAGATCAGGAATAAGGCAAAGCTGTCCACTATCACCACTGTTTTCAATACAACATTGGAGGTTCTAGCAAGTGCAATTAGGCAAGAGAAAGATATAAACGGCATCCAAATAAAAAAAAAAAGAGGTTAAACTGTCACTATTTGTGGATAACATGATGTTCTATATAGAAAACCCTAAAGACACCACAAGAACACTACTAGAAACAATAAGCGAATACAGTAACGTTTCTGGATATAAAATATACATTCAAAAATCCATAGCATTTCTATAATCTAATAATAATGTATCAGAAAAACAAGTAGAAAATATAATTCCTTTTGCAATTGCCACATAAAGAATAAAATATCCAAGAATAAATCTAACAAATCATAAAATACCTATATAATGAAAACTGTAAGACCCTATTAAAATAAATTGAAGAAGATACAAAGAAATGGAAAGATATTCCGTGTTCTTGGATTGGAAGAATCAACATAGTTAAAATGACCATATTACCTAAAGCATTATACAGATTTAATGCAATCCTCATCAAAATTCTATCAGCATTTTTTTTAAGGAAATAGAACAAAATATCATTAGATTTGCATTTTTTAAAGGAATAGAACAAAAAAATCATCAGATTTGTATGGAAGCACAAAAGACCCTGAATTGCCAAAGCCATCCTGACTAAAATGAAAAAGGCTGGAGGCATCACTCTGCCCAACTTCAAATTATACTAAATAGCGACAGTAATCAAAATGGCATGGTATTAACAGAAATACAGACACACAGACCAGTGGAAGAGAATCAAAAGTCCAGAAGAAAATTCATATTTATATTGGCAAATAATTTTTGACAAAAAAGCCAGTAGAGAAAGAAAAGTCTCTTCAATAAATGGTACTGAGAAAACTGGAAACCTACATGCAAAAGAATGAAACTAGACTGCTGTCTATCGCCACATACCAAAATTAAGTCAAAGTGGATTAAGGACCTGAATATAAGACCTAAAACAATAAAATGCATAGAAGAAGACAAAATAACTAAACTGAAGGACCCTGGAATTAAATAGAATTTTATGAATTTGATCTCAAGCACAAGGGAAGTAAAAGCTAAAATAAATTAATGGAACTACATCAAACTAAAAAGCTTCTGCACAGCAAAGGAAACTGTCAACCAGGTAAAGAGATAATTATCCAATGAGAAAATATATTTGCAAGAACATCTCCAGTAAAGGCCTAATATCCAAAATACACAAAGAACTTATACAACTCAATAACAACAACAACAACAACAAAACACATCCAATCAAAAAAATGGGCAGAGGACCTAAACAGACACTTTTGCCAATAAGACATACAAATAGGCAGCAAGCATATGAAAAGATGCTCACTAGTAGTAAGGGAAATGCAAATCAAAACCACATGGAGATACCATCTCACACTGGTAACAAGCTATAAGCAACAGGGCAAGTAATAACAAATGTTGGAGAGGATGTAGAGAAAAAGGAACCCTCATACGCTGCTGGTGAGACTGCAAATTGGTACAGCTACTATGGAAAACAGTATGGAGGTTCCTCAAAAACTAAGAATTGATCTACCATATGATCCAGCGATCCCTCTACTGGATATTTACCCCAAAGCCTTGAAAACTCAAGGTATTTGCACACCAATATCCATGACAGCATTGTTCACAGTGGCCAGGACATGGAAGCAACCAAAGTGTCCTACAATAGATGATTGGATAAAGGAGATGTGTTATATATACACAATGGAATATTACTCAGCCATTTTACATATATATATATATATATATATATATATATATATATACTTTTTGCATATATATATATACTTTTCAATTTTTATATTTTTATTATAACTGGCATACAACAGTATATTAGTTTCAGATGTACAATACAGCGATTAGACATTTATTAATTTATGAGGTGATCACCCCAATATACTAAGCAGAGGGTCAGAGGGTACCCATCTGACATCATACATGGTTACTGAAATACTACCAACTATATTCTCCACACTATACTCTACATCCCCATGACTATTTTGTAACTAGCAATTTATACTTCTTCATCCCTTCACCTTTATCACTCAGGTCCCCAATCCCCTCCCATCTAGCAATCATTAGTTTGTTCTCTGTATCTATGAATCTGTTTCTGTTTTGTTTCTTTATTTGGTTCTTTAGATTCCACATATAAATGAATTTGTTGTGGCCAATATTGAATAGAACAAATCAAGTATGCTCTCAAAGACTGTATAATAACCGGCAGTTGTCCTTGCTAGGAGCAGCCCTGAACAAGAATCATGTCCAGCTTTTATAGTCAACTGATTGTTTCTCATGCCAGACAAGCGGGCAGGATGACACAAGCTAAAATTGGCAGTTAGCTGTACAAGCTCATTGTTACATTGTTAAAAATTTTATGATTAATGGGAGGAGGTTAAGGGTTCTGAGAACTAGGCCTTTTTGCTTTAGTTAAACATTACTAAGGTATAGACCTCCTTTGTCTGGTTTTCAGGCTTTTATTTATTAACTCTTACCTTATCACATTTCAGCAGGCTGTCACATTCCCCACCAATTTTCAGGCATATATCAAATCATTGATTCCCCATAAACTGAGGGCAACGGAGGTATCCCTGTTACTTGAGTAGATAATACCATCAATTTAACAGCCTGGACTCTCTGCTTAGTATAATTTATGAAGTAATTTAATATACATTGTCCAAACATCAGGCCTAGAAAAGCTAATATTAAAGGTCCAGCGATAGATGACAATAAGGTTGTTAACCAAGGGGCCGCATTAAATAACCCTTCATACCATATCTGACCTTGTCGTAATAGTTCTTCTCTCTCCTTAACAATTTGTCTTACTAAGGCTAGACTATCTCTAATTATGCCAGAGTGGTTGGCATAAAAATAGCAAGTTTCTCCTAAGCCTATGCATAAGCCACCTTGTTTTAGAAGTAACAAGTCTAAGCCCCTTTTATTCTGTAATACAACTTTAGCCAATGAGTCTAGGGACTTTTTTAAGTGATTAAAAGACTTTTCTAGGGTAAGCAGATCTTCTTTTACCTGATGGCTTAAGGCCTTAAAGTTGGAGTTTCCATTTACTAGGGCGGCTGTTCTTACTGCTGCCGAC